>CM077502.1:68236881-68371272 GCA_039654745.1 Houttuynia cordata
CAATACCAAATATATATATATATATATATATATATATATATATATATATATATATGAGATGAGTTTACATGAGATCGTTCTCATATAAGGAGCATGAGGCCAATCTTTATTGCCGTTAGATTCCGATCGGAGGGTAGATATCAAATCAGTGGGTAGGTGAGTGTGTCACATCAAGGAGTGGGTGAGATCATTATGGATATTTGTAGCCGTCAGATTAAGATCCAATGGCTACGATTCAAAGTGGCCTCATATAAGCAATATGAGAGCGATCTCATTTAAACTTTTTTCTATATATATATATGTTTCTTCTTCATGAGGGTTAGGAGGAATCATTTTAATAATTCATTGATGTGGCAGCAAGTTGAGGTCTGTATATAAAATAAACAGATCTCTTTTTATTTTAATAACGAGGGGTGCAAGTTCGAGTCCATAGGACCCGACTAGAAGAGGCAGGGCAACCAGCATCTCAGAGCACCGCCAATCCTGTGCACACAGCCCCAACACATATGCATGTATATGCACATTTGACATACATGACGGGTATTTTCATTCACGTAGAAAACATACTGCTTACAAATGCTTTAACCTTGCAAAAGGTGATGAACGACTTTATATATTTTTTTCTACGTCTTACATAACATGACATTCGATTAGATATATAGTTAAAGAGTACAACAACAAGGTGCAGACAAGGTCAAAAAGAACTAAGAAGACGGATCGATCACTTACTACATAAACAACTATGACAGCCCATGGTGGGGAAAGGGGGGAAATTTGGATTAATTTGCAAATTCTCCTCTACCCCTTGAGGAGTTTTTTAGGAGTATTTCTTCCTATATCTTTTTAGCCCAAATTAATGCCAAATCGGACAGTGTAACCATCTCCCCATCCAAAGTTGTCGAGGAGAGACCATGCAAAGTAGCCCTTCACATTTGTCCCAGCCCTGCACGAGTAATACAAACCCTTCAGGTATCAGCCTCTTAACTACACATTTGGGGAGTCATAAAATATTGATCAACCCTAGTGTGGAAGTGCGCGTTTGTGTTCATGTGTATGTGCGCACGCATATGTATGGTCACATAAACACATATCCATGTACTATACCTAACAGCTTGCTGGAGCTGTTCAAGATGAAGATGATAGTAGTTGATTCTCATGTTGTCAGTAAGAGCTTCTTGCAGTGTAAAGATCGCACTGTTGAACTCACTAATACCTGCAACATTAAGTCATTAACCAACACAAGAAAAAAACTTTTTCGTACTCTCCTCTTCGTACATGCTTCCACTGTGTGAAATAATCAATTCTTTTCTACACTTATCATTCTCTGTGATGTAAATGAGAGGGTTATTGTACTTATTCTTCGTGTACAACAACAATTCTTTTATCCCTCGTGGGTAAACATACAACCAACTTGAAGCAGCCTGCAGCAAAACACAAGATATTAGCATAAATGGCATGAAATCTGTACATTCAAAATATCTCCACGAATTTCTTACCTGCGGGCCGATAGTTATTCCATTCCTAACCCCTAGAGCCAAAACAAGTCATAAATTATAATGTTATTGTAGCTTAAAAGCATTGCTTATTGTGAGGGTAAAATTACCTGAGAGATTGCTGCGTGCATCGGTTGTGTAGCTCAAGGAATTGCTGCTACTTGTAGGAGTATCACTAGCAGTGTAGTAATTCAATCCAATGAATTTGACTTAGCCTTTCACCAAGTCAGATTGCTCCTTAGTGAACTTAGGCAGACGACTTCCTACCAATGATCTCATTGATGCTGGGTATTGGCCCTTGGCCAAGGGATCCATAAACCTGCAAAATCACACACAATAAAGAAGCAAGCTGCTAATTAACAAAATTCAATACAGTTTGAATAACCAGTTAATTAGATTGAATTTATGTACATGGAGACAATTCATGGTTAGGGATCATGTTACACCTACCAGCCATACATGAAGTCTATTGCTTGCTTCGCAGGGCGTTTGTTGGCCGCTGATGAGGAAGCTGGCACAATCCAGCGAGAGACTAGGGGTGCGTTTGGATGCTGATAGGTGAAAGGTTGAAAATTTATATCGGCCTGAAAATAATCACGCTTATGTTTTATGATTGGTGACAACCTGTTTGAGAACCTGAAAGAAATCAGGCGTCAGGGTGAAAATTTTCAGGCTTGATTTGTGAAAGGTGAAATATGTTTGAGAGCTGAAAATAAATCACGCTGATGTATGTTTGGAAAGGAATATTCGTCATCTACAGGTATCGTGTAATCGATTACATGATAGGAAGAGCTATTGTGTAATCGATCACACGATAGCTTTTTAATGGGACAAACTTCAACGATGCGTTTCTTACTCATTTCTGATCCGTTTTGGCCCATTTTTTTTCATTCTTCCTCATTTTTAGTGCTCTTTCTTATAATGATGATATCATAAAGATGTTGAGCCACCACGTACTATTTATTGTGGATTTTGTTGGATTTTTTTTAAAATATCAAGGTTATTAGGATATCATGATGATCAGAAAGAGCATAAAAAATAAGGAAGAAAAAAAGGACAAAAACAGACTAAAAATGAGGGAGATATGAACTGTTGAAATTAGTTCCATTTTAATCGGGAATTACACGATCCAGTGTACTATCGTGTAATCATTACACGATAGCACACTTTATAGTTTAATCGATTACACGATAACTCAGCTATCGTGTAATCGATTGCACGATAACTTTTTAATGAGACAAACTTCAACCATGCGTTTCTTATTTATTTCTGATCCATTTTGGCTCATTTTTTTTCATTCTTCCTCATTTTTAGTGCTCTTTCTTATAATGATGAAAAAAATATCCGAAAAAGGACTAAAAATGAGAGAGATATAACGCAGGAAGGGGGGGCTCCCTCAGCTCAACGGAGGCATAAGAGTGTAGGCAAACACCGAGGTGACCGGCTTTGGACGACCCGAGCAGTTGCTCGGGAGGGGGGCACGAGCTCCCTCGGCTCAATGGGGTGGCGGGTAGCGTCAAGATGGGGGGCTTAACGAGGCAGCGGCAGCTACGGCGACGATCGGGGGCAGGGGGATCAACGAGGCCGCCGTCATCACCACCGGGGAGAAAGAGGGCAACAATGAGTGAGCCCGCCGACGGGCTAGGGGTGGTGGGTAGTTTTTTCTGTCTGCTCTCCCGCATCTGCCTAATTCTCACTCGGGTGAGAATCAGCCTTTCAGGGTGAAAGGTGAAAATTTGTCACCTTTCACCTTTCAGGGCCACTTTTCAGCCTTTCAGCAACCAAACACAACCACATGCCTGAAAGGTGAAAATTTTCACCTATCACCGTCACCGACCACTTTTCACCCTTTCAGCTTCCAAACCATTTTCACCTTGATAGGTGAAAATTTTCACCTTTCAGGGCTGAAATATGGGTTTTTTCAGCTTCTAAACGCACCCTAGGATTATTCCAATTATTCCATTTTGAGAGGCCTACAAGGGCATTCAATTGTTTCACAACAAAATATACAAGAACTTCTCGGCTGACAATCCCATATATATGGTTATGATATGTGTCATGCATAGTACTAGATGCATGGTACTTTTCTTTGTACACTGTGAAGACAGATGCATGTGAAAGGAGTTTGCGCAACTAGGTAAGGCTCGATGTTACGACTCTATTCTAATTAGGAATAGACTCCTATGTCAATTAGGACTATAGCTTAGAGTGTATCTTATGTCAAGGAGGACTACAATTTAGAGTCTATCCTATGTTAACTAGGATTATGGTTTAAGAGCCTATAAATATGTAAAGGGGTCTTCCATAGTCAATAATCAAAGATCAATGGAATATTTTATTTTCTAGTTTAGTTAATGTTAGTCTTTCTTAGCCCTAATCTTACTATTTCTCCCATTTCTCCTACGATGGATTCTTATGTACATCATTGGTATCAGAACAGTCGACCATCCGCTCCCATCCAACCCACCCTCAGTGCCGCCCTCACACAGGAGACTACCCGCACTATCCAATGGGAAGCAAAAGATAGAAAAGTTACGGATTTGAAGACTTCAATTACGGAGTTTGCGGAGACCTACCGTCATGAGAACCATTGCCGCGATCGTCGCTTTGAGGAGCTCCTACTTTCCTTGCATTGCCAGTATATGACGGCCACTCTTCCGAGCTTTGGCGCCTTCCTGACCTGGTTTTTGCCACGGTATTTCCCTGCCGACACGCAATTGCCGTTGTCTGGCATGTTGCCATGGTGGGGGCATTTTGCCGTCGGGAACCTTCGTGGCAGACTCAGTCCCGTCTGGGTTCGTCTCATTGGCCGCCTTTGGCTCATTGACACCGCTGCTTCATGGTCAGTCGATTCTTGCTACCATCGGCAACGTGATCGCCGCCTCCCTCAATCAGCAACAACCCTGCAACAAAGGCGCCACCTTTCTTCTCCCAGTTGTGCTGCTACAACCTCCTATGCACACCGACAATCAAATCGTCGCCGGACTGGCCGTCGATGAGCCACCACCACCTTCATATATGGCCAACACGACCACTGACGAAGCAAGTTGCGAGCTTTATTCTCTCGGTCGCGCTGCCACACCTCCTCTACATATCGTCGTCGTGCATTCCCAGCCGCCATCGCCGCCCTGTTCAACTCCGCCTGCACTTTCGCCACTGCCTTTCCCAAAGTCATGACCTTTTCCGTTGCCTCCACAGCACGCTTCAACCCACCATGGTTGTCGACCTTTCGAGCAACTCCCGCGCGACGTCTTCTAGCCATGTTGACGCTGGTCCTACCGGTGAGAGCTCTGGCACCTTTCCGCTTTGCCAGTGAAGCATCGGGCCATCTTCTTGATCCTAAGGCCGATTTGCTGGCGGCGGCGCTAGGAGTCTTGCCGGCATTAGGGCTTCACATCAAGACCCAAAGAAGATGACTGCACCTTGAGACATTGTCGTTGCCTCTGTCGTCGCATCCAACTCCTCCGCCTCCGCCTCCGCCAAAGCCGCCTCCTACAAGATGCCCCAAACTGCTTTCTATCGTCGCGCTAGAAGCTTTGGGCACCAACGAGGTGACTCGGGCTTCTTCTATTGGGTTGGTTCACAAGTGGGCCAAACCGGGTTGGTCTACCCTTGGGCTGGTTCAAAACTTGTTGGTTCAACCTCCCCTCGGGTTGGTTCAACAGTTTTAAAAAAAATGCGGAGGGTCTTGTGTGGCCCATTACTAGTTCAAAGTTTTCTGGAAGACATACTTTTCGCCAAATTGGGCCCACAAATTTATGAATTCAGGTCAAGCCAATAACTCGTCTACAGGAATATTAGTGGTCCTAACGCATTTTGCTGAAGTTGAGCCTTTCGCATTCTCGCCTTCGATGAAACTAGACGAGCACCTCGAGGACGAGGTGATGTGGAAGCGTTGGTGGAATGTTATGACCCTATTCTAATTAAGATTAGGATTAGGATTAGGATTAGACTCCTATGTCAATTAGGACTATAGCTTAGAGTCTATCCTATGTTAATTAGGACTATAGTTTAGAGTCTATCCTATGTCAACTAGGATTATGGTTTAAGAGCCTATAAATATCTAAAGGGGTCTTCCATAATCAATAATCAAATATCAATGGAATAACTTATTTTCTAGTTTAGTTAATGTTAGTTTTTTAGCCCTAATCTTACTCTTTCTCCCCTTTCTCCTATGATGGATTCTTATATACATTACGGTCTACATCACTCGGTGGCAGAGTTGCCGCCGCTGCAATTTGCAATATATGAAGAGCATCGACCTTGGCCGAGGAATCCTAGTGCGTATCCCCTTGGTGAATATGTTTGTGGCTCATTCAATGTGATCCAGTGCTTCACTCGATCACCATATTATTGGAAGCAAACATCCGCATAATCATGAAAATGGGACCTACAGAAGTTCAAGTAGAATTATGACACTTTACTGCCCAAATAATACTCCCTCCATTCCAAAATGGTCTGTACATTTGAGAAATTTTTTATTTTTATTAGACCATGAAGTACACAAGGAAGTCACGTGACTTCTTCTCCCTGATATCCCGTCCAACTCGTATACTTGTTCAAGAACCAAGTTAAAGTCAATCCTTCCAAGTCTCCTCCAATTTTGGAAAGAGGAAGACACGTGATTTGGCGAAATGTACACAATATTTTTTAACAGTTAATATTTCCAAATGTACATATTTCATGCCCCAAAATTCCTGACCTCAATCCGAGTGCGAAAGTCTTACAGTAAATCAATCAAAAGCCGAGATAGGAACCTTGGGACGCGACCAAATACTCGATCACGGGTCAATTACATCATCACGAAAGAACGTGTAATCGACATCACCAGGAACTCATAACAAAACTCAGAAATTAAGAGCAAGAAATCCTTCATCCAATTTCAAATAACATTGTCAATGTAGTAAATGATTCCAACTTAAATTATTACAACAGATAAAATAAAATAAGCATCAAATCATTGGCCAACACTAATAAAGTTCTAACAAAAGAAATAAAGCAGATAAAAAGCAATTCTTCCAAAATATCATTCACTTAACCGCTCCACCTTTTTGAGTTGTAAAGTCCTGACTTGCTGATCCTTAAAGCCTGCATCAAAGGATGCATGACTATTTCATAGAAATACCCAGTAGGATGTAAAAACCCACCAGGAAGACAAAATAGGATATGAAGGATAAGTCACTCAATAAAATAGGAATATACACTCTTTGAAAGACTAAACAAAGGTTTACATTACCTGAACAGAAAGGTCAAATAATAACAGCCCCAATGCACAAGTATAGGGGAATAATAATCCTAACAAGACACCAAACAAATATCGGTGTAAGGAAATAATGGTCAAAATACCAAAGGCTCCAGGCATCCATAATGCAAAGAGTTACAATTTCTGCTCGTTGATTATGCCACCCGAGTGGCTATTGACTAGACTCATCCTAGAGGTTCTCCCTTCGGAACCCGGCCATACATCTAGGATGCTAGCCCCATCAGTGTTTACGGACACTATGGTCGGAGACTGAAGACCTTCTGTAATATCAATCAGCCTAAACGTACGTATTTGCCTCCCTTCGGGCAATAAGGAATCAAAATTCTGTAAATATCGGAGAACACCGCAGATCTAGAAATGGCTCGTGAGCATACTATGATTCCGCCCGGAGAGATCTTCAAAAAGAACTCTTAGTGGAGAAATAGTTCAATGTCAAACTGGACAATGATTCAACAAAAATAAAGGTCTCAACTTTCTGAGAATAGGGTAACTCTTACCACAATGACTCACTCACGGAGTATGGAATAGAATATCAAGTCTCTCAACATGACTCACTCTCTGGAGTATAATATATAATTGCTCTCAATAGCACAAAGTTCATCATAATAACACAAATGAGATTTCAAAGTCTGGCCAATGGATAACTCACTGTAGGAGTATGAATTTCACTCATCAATCACACATCATGCATTATTGCTTTACCTTTGATAAAAACATCTCTAGGTCTGGAGTTGTATTATTTTTAATATCAAGATGGATTTTAGGAAGGTTTGATCTCTAATTGGATATTCAAACAGACTCCACGTTGTACAAAGGAAACAATGACTACCTTGACCCCAAGGTACACTCACTCATCCCAAAATCTTAATATTTTGGACTCCCTTACTTATTGCAATAGTGCTTGAGAGGTTTTACCATATTGTATTAGTATTATTTAGATCAGATTACATCATATCATAAGTATTAGTACTCATTAGTGCTTTAAAACCCTAATTCCAGTAAACTGTTTTATAATATCAGCCCACTTACGACTGACCCCACCATCAACACAGAAGGACTCCGACTTTGAAATTTTTACAGCAAATAGTCCTATGAGTCTAGTTTATAACTCCACTGACGATGTATTTTTATGATTTTTGTACAGTTAGTATGATTTTTATACTGAGCACTGTCAGGGCAGGTACAGTCTTAGCCGAGAAGACATTACTTGCTTATAATAAGTAATCTTGTATTAATACTCATTAATCATGATAATATGACTTTAATACCTTTAATTACTCCCCTCCTAGAGTAATTCTAGACTCTGGTATGTTCTGGAATTTAATGATTTCATGACTTTGATTGTTATTAAGACCTTAAGCTAGACTCAAGGCATAACCCTTGCTCTAATGAAGCTTTTAATATCATTAATACATTCCTTAACCATATTGGACTATTAAAACAGAACATTGCATAATAAAGAAGAGAACTTTATGACCTCCCATGTTCAAGAGACATGACCATATAGATATTCCCATCAAAGGTAAGCATATATGCACTAACACAAGCATGAAACAAGATATCGCAACAAGGATACTCTTACTTGATAACCAACAAGGAATATCTCATGAATCAAACACTAACACAACCTCTACTACTGAGATAACATCAATAGGATCATCCAATAATCATGCTAAGAATGAAGTAAAAGGATTTAAATCAGATTGGTTAGGAAAAACCATCCTACCACTTAGATGTATGTGAAATACACCTCCACGCATAGCTCTTTCCTTCTCCTCCGCAACAGCGCCTCCACACCTTCGATCACACGAGAAAAGAGGTTGAGAGAAGAGATGCAAGGTTATTGGAATTGGTGGGAAAGAAGAAGGAAAGGCTAGGGTTTGCACAAGACGTCCCAAAGCCTTGGCGTGCAATGGGCATGGGCCGACCTCCTCCTTGGCTTTTATTGCCAATGCCTACTCCAATTAGGATTACTCCTAATCTAACACCTTCCTAATCCCAAATCCTAATTAACCAATTAGAATCCTTCCCTTAAATATGATCAGGATGCCCAGCAATTTAATCTCTTAATTAGATAGGTTTGCAATCTTCTTAGTTAGGATACTTCCTTATCCACTCTAGTTCCCTACACAACTAGGAAACTACCAAATAAAAGCCCACCAATAAGACGCCCTCTCTCACTAGGCGTCTCCCTCCTATTGGCTGAGACAAAGAATAATAATTATCTTCTTTTAACTAAGACTTATCTTCCTTAATTATCCCAACCGAACTGATACATCCCGATCCTCCACGATACTTACCAACTCTACCGCGATTAGGTCAACCCGTAGATTTGTACCAAGATTCACTCCAATCAACTTTAGATCACTCCAACCATCTGAAGAGCACCTTAAACCATGTCTCCCATGTTCACATGACACCCCTGGGCCAGTGCCACATGGCTCAGCACCCAGGTCTTGCGTCTTGGCTTGAGCCCTAAGCACACATGACTCTGACGTCCCGCGGTTGCACTACTCGTTACACAAACTCGCGTATGCCACAAACCACACATCAAAACCAAATTCAATTTACTAATTAAAGATGATCCACTGAACACATGCCCTAGCGCCAGGCTAGCCTCAGCGCCAGGTTGTGCCCAGCGCCAGGACCAAACCTCGCATCCTGGAGTTCCGTCACAATTAGTCATGCTATTAACGAATTATACCACATCATAAAAGTCAAGTAACACATCAAAGCACATCGCACAACCAGAAATCAAATCAGGAAATAAAACTTTTCTATTTTAGACCAGTTTCCTAAAATAGATACTTTAATTAACGTACCAATTTTTCGGGTGTTACATCATAGTATTTTAGAATAGAGGGAGTAATATTTTTTGTATTCTCTACCATATTTAGATGTTTCTCACTCTCTCACTCACTCTCTGCCTGATACCAAAATGCCCCATAATTCATTGATGTCTGTGCAGCAACTTGAGGCATGTACACAAGGTAAACATTTCTTACTTGAAAGCTTTCATCTTTGCACATATGCATGTATATGCATATTTGAAATATAAAACAGGGGCATTTTCATTCACTTAAATAAATTGGTCAGGCTTGAAATACAAAACAGGGGCATTTTCATTCACTTAAATAAATTGGTCAGGCTAGGGCTAGACTTTTGGAAGTCCGCTTAAGATAGGGCCAAGCTAGGGCAGACCTCTAGCCTGCTAGGCCCGACCGGGTTGCAACCCTAGAAATGATATTCTGCTTACTAATGTGTGCCTTCCAAGCATGGAATGTATATATCGATATCGGCCCCACCCAATACAACGAGACCCGATAGTATCGGTTTTAACTGTTTTTTAAAATATCGCCAATATATCTATTTTGGTCCTATACATGGAATGCCGGCTCGCCGATATATTGGTATCGGGCCCCACCCGATACACCGATACCATCTAATATTATTTTCGCATTTTTTCCACGAAACCGATATATCGGTATTTAAAAACAATATTCTCAAAAAAAAATTAAAATTTTATTTTTTTTTGGAAAAAAAACTTTCCTGTTTGTTTCCCATCTTAATATGCATATTTTGAAATCTATGCCTTGTGTCAATTAGTATAACTCATTTTAGAAGTTAGATTGTGAAAATATATGATAAAAACTAGTTTTCGACGACCGATATTTTTTTCCACAATATCTCCGATATTTCGTCTCTTTGGCCGACCGATATTTTACTAATATCCGATACGACATTCCATGGTCTTATATTGATGTTTTTTAAAAAAAAATCAACTTTTTCGTTTGTTTTCCATCCTATGCCAAGTGGAAGGATATGGGCTTAAAATGCAAACACATATTTTGAATTATATACGTATTTTTATGCATATTTAAAATTTATGCTTGTTTAAATTAGAATCACTCATTTTAGAAGTTATATTGTGAAAATACATGGTAAAAACTAATTTTAGACCACCGATATTTTTTTACACAATATTTACAATATATCTCCAATATTTTGTCTCTTTGGTCGACGGATATTTTACCGATATCCGATACAACATTCCTTGCTTCCAAGAGGTGATTAGCCTATTTTTGTCATTTTACTACATCGTTCATAACTTAACATTTTATTAGATAGGTAAAGATTACAATGATAAGAGCTGGAGAAGGTGGAAACAAGTAAAGAAAACAGATAGATCACGTGCTACATAACCGACTAGGATAGTCCGTGGTGGGGAAAAGGGGGGAAACTGGGTTGATGTGCATCAATCAGGAAATCTCCTCTACCCCTTGAGGAATTTTTCAAACCAATAAGATGATTTCTTCCGATATCGCTTCAGCCCATTTTTGTAATCCACATAATTAATGCCAAATCGGACTGTGTACCCATCTGCCCATTCAAAGTTGTCCAGAAGTGACCATGCAAAGTAACCCTTCACATTTGCCCCAGCCCTGAAAGGGTACCAAATTTTAGGTATTACTCAATAAACAAGAGACTCAGGACTACTGACATTCAACAAATATATGATATATGTGGGTTCACAACTGCATGTACATTCACATGCACATAATTTTACACAAGTACAGACATATCTACACACTTGTGAGCCATAGATATTGAACAAATCTAGTGTGTGTGTGTGTGTGTATCTTTGCGCATTTGTGTGTTCATGTGTGTATGTGCACTTGCATATGTATGTTCAATGATCACAAAAACACATAATACATGTAAAAGTGTACCTAATAGCTTGCTGGAGTTGTTCAAGGTGACGATGATAGTAGTTAATTCTCATGTTGTCCGTAAGAGCTTCTTGCAGTGTAAAGCTTGCATTGTTGAATTCACTAATCCCTGCAACATTAACCATGACAAATAAAACTCTTTCGTACTCTCCTTTTCGTAAATGCTTTCTCGAAAGAACAAATTTTTTCCTATTATTACCATTTTCCGTGATGTAAATGAGAGGGTTATTGTACTTTTTCTTCGTGTACAACAACAGTTCTCTTATCCCTTGTGGGTATACATACAGCCAACTTGAAGCAGCCTAAAGTAAACCACAACAAAATATTGACATAGATGGCATTAAATCTTTATATCCAAGCGTAAGACCTGCCTTATTTTCTTACCTGAGGGCCGATGGGTACTCCATTTCTGACCCCTAGAGCCAAATGAAGCCAAAAGTTATTTTGTGAATATAGATTAAAAAGATTCTAACTGGATGAATGCAAAGATTCACCTGAAAGATTGCTGCGTGAGTCGGTTAAATAGGTCAAGGTATTACTGCTACTTGGAGGAGTATCAGTAGCATAATTAGCAGTGTAGTAATTCAATCCAATGAAGTTAAATGAGCCTTTCACCATGTCAGATTGCTCCTTCGAGAACTTGGGCAGCCGACTTCCTACCAATGATCTCATTGAGGATGGATATTGGCCCTTGGTTAAGGGATCCATAAACCTGAGAAGTGCGAAATTGTTACAACAGATATGCCGGTTGGCAAACAACACAATCAAGTGCATTTTGAATAACCAGTTTATTAGAAGAGCTTTGCTCATATGTTGCCCGATCTAGATCAGGCACTGGGCTCTAGTACAGAACGACATGCGAGGTTGGTTGCCCTGCACGATTGCCCCTACATGCATGCCTTTGATCACAATCTGAATGCTTGCAATGCACTAGGCACATAGTTTTGAATATGCGACGCAGTGCATATTAATTGTTTTTTTATTGTGAGAACGAGTTTACACACAGAAGGGCAATTCATGGTTAGGGATCATGTTTCACCTACCATCCATACATAAAATCTATTGCTCGCTTGGCAGCGCGGTTGTTGGCTGCCGATGAGGAGACTGGCACCATCCAATGAGACACTATGGTTATTCCAATTATTCCATTTTGAGAGGCCTACAAGGGCATGGATCAATTTTTCTTCAGCATAAATAAACTCAGAACTTGTGGGCTGACTACTCCCAAGTATAATCATGAAATATATCACAATACATACCTGATACTTCTCTTTGTACACTTTGAAGGCAGCTGCATGTGAAAGAAGCAAATTGTGCCCTACTTGGTAAGGCTCAGTGGCAGAGTCACCGCCAGTGCAATTCGCAATCCATGGCGAGCACCGACCTGGGGCAAGCATTCCCAAGGCATAGCCTCCTGCTGAATAAGACCATGGTTCGTTCAATGTGATCCAATGCTTCACTCTATCACCAAATTCTTTGAAGCAAACTTCCGCATAATCACGAAAATGGGGCCTACAGAAGATAAGTGCAATCACCATTACCAGTTGGATGCTTCAATCTTGTGGCCTTGTTAGTTAAATTGTGATTTGCCATTTATATGGCTGAGGTTCAGGGTAATTTAACAAACATTTTTAGTTAATCAATAAATTGTTTTAAGATAAATGAATTCTGAAATTGAATAACAGAAGCTTGGCTGCTTACACGATCTTTGAGCTAAGAAATCCACCAAATTGGTCTTCAAAGGCTTGAGGGGTGTCCCAGTGGAAAAGGGTGATGAATGGCTTGATGCCTACATGTGAAAGATATAACATCTTAGATGCAAAACTGAAAGATGTTGGTATGATCGATGAAGGTGGTGATGAATTGATCATTCAAAGTATGATTTACCGTGTGAGAGGAGCTCGTTAATGAGATTGTTGTAGTATTTGATGCCTTCCTTGTTGACCCCTCCACTTAGACTTCCATCTAAGATATAAAAGAGTATAGTGCCACAATAAGCAGTATGGGATCTAACTGAATTGTCAAAGAGCGTGATGAATAAATGGGGTTGAGTTCTTCCGAAGTTTCTTACTAGGAAGTATTCTGCTCCAGGAAATGGAGAATCTAAAAGCGTCCAGCCCCATTTCCTTCATCAGCTTCACATCTTCCTGAAAAATTATTCAAATATCATCACCTAAAACCATGAAAAGGTTAAAAAATAAGCAAACAAAAAGGGTCTCGAATCAGCAGTGTCACAGACACCTATGTTTGTGTGGGCTCAAGATTTCTAATCAAGTGGTTAATGGACCAAATAGAATAACTATTGGCAAACAAAAAGGTGTGCTTCATATGAAGATGGTGGGTCTTGAGCAATTTGGCCGTTCATTCCTCATTTGATTGTTAGGCCCAAATTCCACTTTTCACTGTCATCTATGACTATCCTCCATCAAGGGATAAATTATTGGGCGTCCCCAGAGTATTACTTCTGAGCGTTTGGAAGCCGTCAATCCCTAAGATCTACGGTGCACTCGCTATAAAGGAGTGCTCCAACAATTTGGTGTCAAATATCTGGAGCAGTGCACATGTGTGTAACGCGTGTGCTATCGATCATGAAGATTGACGGTTCCTATTAAAGTGGCATAAAAGTTGACGTGGTGGGGCAGTTGTACCTAATAATTTCTACACTCATGTAGGGGCTAAAACCATAGTTTTCAAAACCGGACCGGACCGACCGCGGAGAACCGGAACCGGCCGGAAAACCGGTCCGGTCCACCCGGTTTACCCCGGTTTTCCAAACCGGACGATTTTTTCGAAACCGGACGGTTCAACCGGTTTTTCCGAACCGGGTAACCGGAACCGGATTGACCCGGTTTTTCAGTTTTTTTTTTTTTTTTTTTGAAAAAATTTACGAAAGAGAGGCGCGCGGGGGGGATTCGAACCCGAGACCCCCCTGCCAACGCCCTGTGCTTTAACCACTTGGACTACACCAATTTTGTGTTAATACGATACAAAATTTATATTTATTATATACTTAACCCTATTTACACCTACACCGGTTCATTCCGGTTTGACCGTGGTCAAACCGCGGTCCAACCGGACCGGCCATCAATCCGATTCGATGGCCGGTCCGGTTTTAAAAACCTTGGCTAAAACTGATACAACACTATGGATGGCCCCACGTGTTAGAATGGGCCTAAATTTTGTGCTCATTATTCTCACCCAATCTATGAATTCTTTTTGGCCCCACCCTAATTAATTAGACACTTTTTCATTGGGAAACGATATTTGTACACCAGATTCCTAACTGTAGGGTTATCACTGCCCTTTTCATTTAAACAACTGCCCCCTCGCCCTTAGGCACTAAGCTAGTCTAACCTATTCTATAATTGAAAAAATGTTTTGCTGACTAGCATTAGGTTACCAAAAATGACCAAGGGCCAAGTGGAGGTGAGACCCTAAAATTTAGCTAAAGTTATAATTTATTTCTATATTCAACCCTTCTTCCTCTTTGTGGCAAACCCTCGTTGGTGGTGATATGATGTTGGCAATAAAAATTGGTCAGGCTAGCCGAAGTGATTCTAATTCCCACTCCCGACTAATGATGCCTTAGTTCATGTTCGAACCTAACTTTCCCCCTTAAATGGGAGTTTTATCAGCATGTCAATGGGTCATGAGTAGAAGTACCCTAACTAGACACTCTAATTTAGATTAAAAAACCAAAATGAACTAAAATCAATTCATTCTAGTTTTCTAATCCAGACAAGTACCTTTGATGGAGGGAGTACTTTTTTTGGCCAACCGACCCTAATTAAATAAACCCTGTGACACATAAGTTCGGTGTAACTTTTGGAATTTTCATATTTAGAAAATATATACTTGAAGGAAATACCTTATACTTGTGGTAGAAATCTACAGCTACATCTCCACTGCTCCTGTCCTTTATTCTGCCTGTGCCCCACAAATTATGTCAGGAAATACATTTTCTTACAAGATTATGTGAATAAATATTTGCATGCATATTTTGTTGTGTCAAATATATGTATTTGTTTGGGTGTATGAAAGCGAGAAAGTTACTCTACCCTACATAGCTATTGTAACTTTTAATTTATTTTTTAACGTAAAATAGTTTGAGGAAACAACATTGAATTAATTGACTCCTCAAATGATTATACTTTCTCTGCCTTTAGCAAATATTTCCCTCCATTCCAAAATATTGTGTATATTTAAGAAAATTTCTATTTTTATTGGACCATGAAACCCACAAGAAATTCACATTACTTTTTCTCCCTTGTATCCCGTCCAACTCGTATGACTGTTCATTAATAAAGTCCTAATCAATCTTTCCAAGTCTCCTCTAATTTTGGAAAAAGAAAGTCATGTGATTTGACAAAATGCATATAATATTTTAGAATAATAATATTTCTAAATGTATATAGTATTTTGGAATGGAGTGAGTATATTTTTGGTTGTCGTAGTGGAATCAATGTAGACAAAATAACTGCGTAATTATTCAAGACACGCTTCCTAAAGCTGAGGTCTCGAGTGTGAACCCCCACTGTGCTCATCGCCTACCTGCGATCATACCCTTATTTATCCTGAGCATATCTTTATTTATCCAGTATGTGCCCGAGGGGATGGTGGGGGATACATTGCTCAAAGTGGCCAATTGCCCTGCTCCTTCTAGTCGGGTCATAACTTATAAGGGCTCGCACATCCCTTGTTATAAAAAAGTAGCCGACCAGGCGTCCAGTTGCCCTGTCCCTTCTAGTCAGGTCAGATTCACAATGACTTTTAATATGAACAATTGATAACATGACCCCATTTATATGCACCGCACCCAGACTAGTGCCGACCAGGCGACGCCCTTAAGGGCAGACAGGTTTGACTACCCCTGCGCGCGTCTGCCTCTGCACACAAGCTGTCTATCTCCATCTAACGGCTTGCAATGCGCCGGGCACATGTGTTTGAAGATGCTATCCAAGAACTATTAGATTTATATATTCTTTGTGAGTTTTAGGGTGACAAGACATGATGAACTTTACGCCCATTGTAGAATGATTCTTGAACCCACATTGCCTTGCACTATGGGCTATAAAGCGGCTGCACCACTAAGCTTCAAATTGGGCCTCACATGGTGGGTGGCTCACCATAAACAGACAACCCAATACGGAAAATCATATTAACAGAAGTCAAATATACAGACATACAGACGAAAGTCGGACTCCAGGTGGCCGTTTGGGACTCGAGTGGATGTAGCATTCATGTTTTTTTCCACTTTTACTTGAAACACCTCCGGTCGTATTTTATACTAGATAGTGAAAAAATCGGAATGCTACAGTGAATGTAAAAAGTCCACTGTAGATATTTTAGTTTTTTCACGCCCCAAACGTTTTAACTAGTCCCATAATATATAAAAAAAAAAGTGAAACATTTAAACGAGACTGCACATGAGCCAAAATAACTTCCAATGATCAGCTAAAGGGTGGGTGATGATTTACGCTCACCTACCCGCTGATTAACATTTGTTATCAAATTGAAGTTTGTTTGACCCTTCAAGATGACTTGGCTCATGTTAGCTGCATGAGACAAGTCTCATGTAAACCAGTCTAAAAAACAACTAGTCCCATCATCAACAACGGTCCAATAAAACAATGGGCAGGTTGTCCCCATTGTTTACATGTGGATTAGAAAACCAACATGAAGTACCGGGTTTTCTAATCCAGACAAGTAAAATTGGATGGAGAGAGCATTTTTCAATACCATCCGCATGAGATACAGGTAAACCCTCCATCAATATTGTATTGCTTATAACCTACATCATTTATATATTTTCGCAAGTTAGAAGTATTTTTTTTATAAACACATGAAAATATGGAAAGTTAATATGAGCCACGTAACATAAAAATGTTGAAATATGCTCAAGGTTCATCACTGTTGGATTGGTATCCGATGGGAAGCATTATTTTGAGGAGCGGACG
The DNA here is from genome assembly GCA_039654745.1 of Houttuynia cordata. NCBI lineage: Eukaryota > Viridiplantae > Streptophyta > Magnoliopsida > Piperales > Saururaceae > Houttuynia > Houttuynia cordata. The sequence continues at coordinate 68,254,325 of CM077502.1, forward strand.
GGATAGAACCTGCCTAGACCATGTAATAGGGACACCGAGCAGTGATGATAGAACAACCCTATGCAGGCTCACACCCATTAATACACACCAGTGCATGCATACTAACCGGCATGACGGATCACTTAAACGACTAATTCAAAGAAAAATTAACTATATACTAGTTGAAAAAATCGTTTGCAATCCAGGACGATACTGCCAAGTTGCATTCAGATTCAGAACTTAGATGGTGTACATCCATTTGACCTACATATATGTAATAAATACTCCCTCCCTCCTGAATTAATTTTGAAAATTCTTATGGTGATAATAATTTTGGACGGAGGGAGTATATTGGTAGAAGCAAAGAGGAAGTTGAAAATTCTACACTGAATAATGTTTAATACAAACCCAAAATATATGTATTTTGTGTACATATTCGGTGTAGCATTATCATTTTCCAAATGAAAGTGATTCACTGTTTGACTAGTTTAGAGAAAAAAGAGGCAGGGAGTAGGCACTAAAAAACGTTTGGATGTGGACTATCAAGGCTTATTGTCGTTTCTTTTGATTAGCATCTATACAAATGAAGAAGAAAAGGATATGAATGACCAAACTGCGAAGAAATGAGAAGGAAAAATGACACAAAAGCATGGTATGCAAGTGGTTGCTCAACGTTACTTGCAAGTTGCAGCTTCCAGTATTGTTTTATAAAAAATGGTTACTATCAAATTTTTACTATCAAGCTCCAGGTAATACGTGTGAACAAGTGTGAGAGTTGAGACAAGAAAGACTTACTTGGGTATTTGTGTGTATACGCATCCCAGATGCTGGGGCTCCTCCCCCCTTGCTTAGCTCCTCCTTCATACTACAAAATCAGTCCCATTTCCCTTAGTCTTTCATCGAAAAAGATTTTTGCGAGTAAAAATGTGAGATGAATGGATCTTGAGCTTCTAAATGATCTATGTTCATTACATAAACAGAGTAAAACAGAGAGATGAATGGATCGTTTCTAGTATTTGAGAGAGGAACGGACCTGGTAGGATGCAGAGGCTGTGCCGAAGACAAAACCTTCTGGAAAGGAGCTGCGTGCAAAAGGTTCATTCTGGGGTTCATTGGCATGAACCAAATGTGCTGCCGAGACTGCAAGGAGGAGGAGTGTTAGGTGGAGAGGTTGTTTGAGCTCCATTCCTTCTTCGTCTTGTGTGTGAAGCTGTGCAAGGAGCACCTCCTACCTCCCTACTTATAGACAAACAAGCTCTAATTTAAATTTGGCAAAAAAAAAAACTCTCTCCATCCCATATCAATCAAGTGTTCTGTTTGTTTTTTAATGGGTAAAATAGAAAATAATCGAAGACGATTTGACCTATAATAACATGCGACGGAAGGAGTATCTCATCGAATAGTGAATTGGAGTATTATTATTATATACCCCTCTGTCTAAAAAACCCCGGCTACATTTAAAAAAATGCCATGTAGCATTAGATTACTGGATTTGTCGTCCAGGCCAATAGATCCCCGTGATTCGTGAACGTGCATGCGTAGTAACCGAAGGCTTGAAATGTTGTAGGCCATATAGGCCAATAAATTTAATTTATTTTAAAATGCTGCCAATATTTGTTGGAAAAAATCAAGACGCCGATGTGCTGCAAGGCTGACAGAAATATTTCACTACCACTACTACAATACAAACTAATAACAGATCCTCGAAGAAAAAAAAAGTAATAACAGATCCAAGTGAGAATTGATCATTGGAAGTTTGGGGGACGCCATAAACTACCATGCCAAGAGAGGAAGGGGGAAAGGGTAAGGGTGGCATGCTACAGTTAAGCTGTCAATTACCTCAACAGGAATATTACCTCAACGGCGTCCGGATATCCGTGTTTGTTCGTTTGTCTATTTTACTATCCAAACGGACATAAAAATTTATCTGTCACTGACACGGACACGAAAAATTTTGGTGGTCCGGTTGTCATGCCCCAGGATTTTTAACCTCGATCGGAGTGCGAAAGTCTTCAAAGATACTAAAATCTTAAGGCCGAGACCCCGGACACGCAATCGATCAGTCGAATCCACCACCAATTACATCATCGTATTATGATATATAATTTACAATCCAAAAAATTCAGTGTATACAGTATCCAAAACATCATCAATAAATATTAAATGAAACTATTTAGTCTTATTATAGCAAATAAAATTTAACAAAATCAATAAAATAAAATCTCAGGTTTAAATCAAATAAACTGATAATAGAAAAATATTCTCTAATCTCTTTACAGATATTCAACGTTAGCCCAATGTCTTTTATTTATGTTCTCAATATATTTCTAGGCATCCTCATTATGTTCTTTCATCTTTTGCATGATTTCATCGAAGTCTAGTCTCCTTAAGCATTTTGCAGCACGGAATAGCCGGTCCTTCAGGTACTTATCAACACCTTCCTACTGCTGCAAACGTCCTACGTCAGTCCTTTTTCGCGCCTGCATCAGAGGATGCATGAGTACTTCATAGAAATACTCAGTAGGATGTAAAAACCCACATAAATTAAATCAACGGGATGGAAAAAAATATAACCAATGAACAAGATGATATTCAATGACATCTGGATTGAACATAAGGTTTACTTACCTGATGGAAAGTCAGTCAGCAACGGTTCCTGACTCGAAAGTATAAGAAAAAAATAATAAATCATCAGACTTTGAACAATCAGTGTAAGGAGAAGATAAACAATCATAATAGTCCAAACTAATGGATTCAAAATTTTGCCAAATAGACCTCAATTCTAGCTTGCTAGATACTAAGATTTAAGGGGGGGAAAGTAGCAAAAAAAAAGAGGAAAAAAAGTAGGGTTACCACTTGCCACTAGGGGTGTCAATTTTAAGGGCCACCCCGACCCTACTTGGCCCGCAAAAATGAGAGCTTCGGCCTAAAATCTTGGGCCTGTCTTTAGGGTCAGGCCCGAAAAGTTTAGGCCCGATGCAAAATAGAGTCGGACTAGGGCTCAATGCAAAAAGCCCGTTGACCCGATCTCAATGTAAAAAATAATTTCACTTTTTATAAGGAGAATAGTCTCATGTAGCTAAGAGGAGAATGATTAATGGAAAAACTCATGTATTTAAGAGGTACAAAGCATCTGCATATTCTTTGTTATTAAAGACCCAAACAAAGGTTAAAAGCTTATTAGTTGGATCCCTTTAAGACAAAAGTTTAAATAAAATTAGCCCAACCCTAGCCCGCTTAATTTTAGGGTCGGGCTTGATTTTTGGAAGCAACCTTAAGGCCATAGCCTAGCTAGGGCCAAGGGTTTTGGTAATAAGGTTGGGCCAGGGCCCACCTTTAGCCCGCAAGAGCTCGACCTGTTGGCAGCCCTAGTTACCACATACCTAATCTGAGCGATCAAAGCAGGGTGAGGGTTTGCCTTTTTGACCCATTTCATTAATAGGGTCGGGTCATCACCCAGCATGATTAAACTGTGGTAATGTCAACCTGACCCAATTCCCAGCCCTATATGCAAGGAGGGGAGGGTGTTTTGAAAGTGTCTTCTGGTGCTCCACACACCTTCCCTTTTGCCGTTGATTTCTTTATTGGCACTGATTGAAGAAAGCTCTAACCTGGATGAACTTTGGATAGTAAATTTATACTCCCCCCATCTCATAATAAAGTACTCCCTCCGTCTAAGAAAATCAGAATGTGTTTGAAAAATTACGGATCTAGAATTAATTAACTGAATTTGATTTGCAGGCCAATAGATCTTCGTGAACACGTGCATGGACAGGAGGGTAAGTGGATGCTTGAAATATTGTGGGCCTTGCAGGCCAATAAATTTAATTCATTTTAAAATGTTACTAGAATTTTTTGGACGGGGGGAGTATCCTATCTAGCTTCTCAAAATAAATTAATTTTAAAAAAGGATCCCTTAATATGAGACGGCCTAAATATATCAATATGAAATAGTACTTTGCTCATACATATATGACAGGTTTTCTCCGGTAGTCTACTTTTTAAAAAGAAAAATTAAATGAAGTCCGGTAGTGAAGTAAACAATTGCAGGCTAAGAAAGAGCCCATTCTCATAAGTTACGACTGTCATCAGTATGGGAATGCTTATCTACAATATATTAGACATTTCAACTACTTTGTCAAACATGACTTGAGATAAGGTACTAAAATCTCCTTCTTGTAACTATCAAAACAAAAAAATTTCCTTCTTGTACGCATTAGCTGCAAAATCTTTTGCAGTCTATTTTGGACGATGGTGCCAAGTGGTATCAGCTTTAAACTCAGTGATGCGAAGCGGCATCAATCTATCATATAAATGTATAAAGAAGAACTCAGTCAGCGTTCTCCTTTGAATAGTCTAGAGAAGAGAGTAGGAAAGAGAATACTGTCGTGTGTTTTGTTGATTATTATTGAAACGAATGCAGTCTAAAACAGTAACAAAAAAGGATTTGAATGACCAAAATGAGGAGCCGTGAGGAGAAGGGAATCAAATAGAATCAGACGCTTGGTGACAAGTTGTTAGACACATCGTTTACTTCAGAATCATGCGATATAATCTGACACTGAACCGCTAGAAAGAGAATTTGATAGCAACGTAGAAGAGGCTGTGCCGAAGATAAAGGAGCTGTTTGGTTCATGCATTTGGCAGCAAATTCAGCCAAAAAGAGGCTTAATTGTGAATTTTCACATAAGCAACCAAACGACGTTCCTATTTTTTACCAATTTAGCTTGAATGAATTCTGTATTGATTAACCTTCAGACTCGTTAAAATTCACTAACCAAACAGCCCCAAAATCTGTTGGAAAATAGAAACCTAGAAGATTATGCCGGCTTCTTTTATGTATAAGCTCGTGCAATTACCTCTTACTTCTTCTCATGAGGAATGAACTGATTTCCTTCTCGCTTTTGTATTTTGGTTTGAATGCAACTGCAATGTTCATTGCTCAAATACAACTGCAGTACCCCACTCTAGGAATGTCTTCACACGCCTACGACCGATTTTCATAATCATGCTGAATGAAAATAGATAATAAGTTTGGAAAGCTGTTGTGTCCCGGTGTGGGACACGAACAGGGCCAGATATCATGGTCAGGAGGAAGAGACAAGGAAGAAAAGGTAAAAGGAATAGTAATTTCTTATTGCATACCCCCTAATCGAGGGAGGATGGCCTCCTTATAAAGAAAAGGATGACGCGTGTCCTAAGGAGCCGCGCCATCAATTACGGCCTAATGGGCCATCTAATGGGCCATGATTGCCCCCTAATTACTCCATTACATATCAGTTATCCCAAACGGGCCTGATTATAATATTATTCAAAAGGAAAGCAACTAAATAACTAGTCCTAATGAGATCTGCTCCAATGTTGTGCTGAGGTACACAACACTCCACCATGCTTCCACTAACGCCTTGTCCTTAAGGCGACCAAGTAGTTTCGGCTTCCAAAACGGTGCAGAACGACGTTGAATAGGACATTCACCATTCTAGCCAACACCAATACGCAGCCAAACAATAAGATTCAGCCATTTGGACCTCAGCTGTAGCTCTCGAATTGAACCAGAGAGTCAAAAGATGAAGAATATCCTGTAAGTGTGCCGCAGGCATAGGATAGCCCCTTATAGGATAATGAGAAATAACAGCAGTATTGAAAAGAGCCCATCTGTGCCAAGCTTTTTGCCCCAAGCTTCAAGTATACACGAGCAAGTGGAGGGGCAGTGTGACCAGTATTTGAGAAGCCATACGTAAGGTATGCTAGCATCACCTCTGGATGCCTATGGTAAGTTGGACTTTCAGGAGCTGCTTCAGAATCGTCCTGCAATAATCTCACCAAAGTAGACCTGGCTTGACTAATGCGACCATTTTGTTGACAAAGAGAAGCAAACTGAAGCCACGTTTCCATATACTCTGTTGGAGGCAGTACAAGTGCTTGAACTGCCAGTAGGGCTTGCCACACATCCCACACCTCAACATTTCTCTTGGTTCCTTGTATTCTTTCATTCCACATATTGAGAATGATAGCTCTCCTTCCGTCAGCAACATCATTCCCAACAGGAAATATATAGTAGTCGATTACCTCCTCCAACTCTGACAGCTGCTGTACACGGACCATATTGCTGTAAGCCCGTTCATAGCCTTCCAAAACCAGTTCTGCAAGCTCTGTTGCCAAGCACTTGTTTGCTCTATCAACAAACTCACGTGCTTCATCATACTTTCCACTTTAAACCAAAAGAACTGCCCTGAAAAAAGCTCCAATGCTACTCCCATCACCACTAGTGGCAGTGTTACCCAAAACACGAATTGTGCTTTTATCACCATCATCTAGCCGCGAAACATAATCTGTCATTTGATCATTTGTCTTAAGTGTTAGGCATGGACGAGATACAGCAAACCCAAAGGCAACTAAAGAGTAATTGCTGATACAGCGGCACCAGCAAAGGGAGGATATACTTTCAAACTAGCGACAACACCCCATCCCTCAATAGCCAAAGCAATTCGATACAGAATAGGAAATGCTACGCTGACATTTTTAGCATAGTCAGCATGGGCATCATAAACAGATACCGGTAACACTCTTGGAGAATATACTACAATCGGTATTGAAGGAAGCACAGTCAATGATCATCCAGCAAGAAGAAACAGAAATGAGAAATATCCAATAGATGCACCAACAAAAGGTTTATCTTCTAGCAATCCAACAAGAATTGCAGCCAAGGCCAAAACAAAAGCAAGCAGGCAGACGTAGATCATTTGCGTTCTTGTCAAGTAAAAATTGTTAGAAGCCCAATAATGGGTGACACCAATGGCAAGGACAACAAGAAGGAAGACCAAAAGAGAAGCCACACCTATCGTCCAGGGTTTAATGATAATTATCACAGCCGATATTGCTCCTAGCAGAAGAACAAGACCAATGCCAATAAACACGTACACGCCCGGAGAAAACTTCCAATCATCAGCTTTCCGTTTATGAAGACCACAGTAGAGAGATATCATAGCAGGAATACAAGCGAGGGACAGTAAAGCAGCAAGAAATTCAGCTTTTTTCACCATAAACAGATACGAAGCACCACAGAATACCACAAGAACAAATGCAAAAATTCCAACACTAATGGCTGACGACAGTGTGAAACGATAAGTGGCAAACCAGGAGATCATTGGCAGTATTTGAGTGACCCACAAAGCTATGGCAGAAGCAATTGCCCAGTCAAGATAGAATGATAACGTGTATGGAGGCATAAAATTTCTTTGATCTTGTCCCCAACCCTTGTAGCCCAACTCATCCAAGGGTGTTGCAGTTACCAGCGGAGGTCCCTTTTTTGGGTCAGCAGTGGAGACAAATACGTATATCCCAGGAAGATCTGACTTTCCAGCGTGACTCGCAAACTTCTCCTTTAGCACACCAAGATCACCACGTGCCAACATTATGCCATCAGAAGCCTTGACAATGTCTTCCAAATTTTGTAAGGACTCCAAGCTCTCAATCTTCACCAAAACTCTAATGAAGTCAGCAGAATGGGAGGACAGATGTTCTTTTAGAAGCTGAATATCGCTGGCCTCCTTCACAATTGACACAACAATATAATCAATTCTCTCGGATATAAAAAAATATATATCAGCCCAATCCTTAGTCAATAAAGTTGGAAGTTCAAAGTTCTTGCTGACAATTTCTCCAATTCTCCAAAAGGTCAATTTTGCCCGAGGGGAAAGCAAACCAGGGTCAGTGCACCTGCATCTCAAATCCTTTCTGACCATTTCAACAACTTCAAATGTTGCCATTCCATCATCTACAACAAGCTCATCACCCATAGTAATGCCTTCAGCAAACCCTTCATAATTTGCTTGGATGGTAAATGGACAGAAACCTTCAAATTTTTCAGCAGTAAACAGCCAAATTGACTCATCCTTCTTGTTCTTATGTGCACATAATGCCTTGAGAGACTTCCAACCCTCCTTGTTTAGCATCTTCTGAGCCACAATATCAGAGGCAAGGGCTAAGTAAACGACTGCGCGAACTGAAATGAGCTCTTCTTGTGAGTCTCCAACTGTCTTCGAACACACAATTGCATACAAGGGAGGAGTAAAAAACTTCATCGTGCGAGGGGCACCCAACTCAGGCGTTTCATCAAACACATGGTAGGCAGGAGAAAGTTGAAAAGGCAGGGGTCACCGGGACTCACTGTGCCTCCCTGACCGGGCGTGGCCGCATGCGCGGCGGCGCTGGCCCAAGAGGTGGAAGCGGCGGCACAACGTTGGGCGGTGTCGTGGCGACCGTAGTTGTAGGAAAAATCCGATCTTTGGGCGGAGCCGACGAGGTCTCTGTGGTCGGCGAGGCTGCTTGTCGGAGGTGCCGCCCGAGGCGGCGACGGAGTTGGGGGTGGGGTTGCTGTCGAACCCGCTCGAGAAGGGTTGGATGGACGGCGGTGGCGGCGCTGTCGGGTTCTGCAACACCGTGGCTGGTGATGAGGAGTCGTGGAAGGGGTTGGAGACAGAGCCAGCCTTGGAGGAGCGTTTGGAGGTGACGGATGGGTCGATGGTCAGCGCCGCCATCTCCATCGGTTCGTCGACGGGGAGGATTCCGATGGTGACCATGTCGCCCACGAGAGTGCTGGAGGCGGATAAAGGCGCCACCTTGTAGGGGAAATCGGGCTTCTGCGTGACGGCGACGGTACCTTTAGGACGATGGCCGCTCGACTAGAGCGAGATCGGGACTGTTCCGGCAGCCGACAGCAGCCGCACATCGTGAGCGGTTGAGGAGCACTGCTGTATGGAGGATGAGGTCGCGACCGATGGAGGCGGTCGGGGGTAGGCACAAGCAGAGGCTGAGGGTGATGGTCGTTTGGTGGGGGAACCTGCCATGGCTGATGGTGCTGAAAAGTGGCCGTACGGGTCTGCGAACGCCGGCGGATGTTGAGGAGGTGGCTGCGGATGGACGGAGTACTCGGCGGCGGCGCTAGGTGGTGATGCCATCGGCGGCTGAACGGCGACAGGGATGTACGCTTCCTCGAGTCGTTGAATTCGCCTTAGTATGTCGGCACACATGTCTAGAACATCGTTCCTCGTTTCGGCAGATCGGAACGGCTCTGATACCAATGTTGTGTCCCGGCGTGGGACACGAATAGGGCCAGGTATCATGGCCAGAGAAGGAGGAAGAGACAGGGAAGAAAAGGTAAAAGGAATAGTAATTTCTTATTGCATACCCCCTAATCGAGGGAGGATGGCCTCCTTATAAAGAAAAGGATGGCGCGTGCCCTAAGGAGCCGCGCCATCAATTACGGCCTAATGGGCCATCTAATGGGCCATGATTGCCCCCTAATTACTCCATTACATATCAGTTATCCCAAACTGGCCTGATTATAATATTATTCAAAAGGAAAGCAACTAAATAACTAGTCCTAACGAGATCTGCTCCAATGTTGTGCTGACGTACACAACAAAAGCGTGTGCTTTGAATTTATAAAGAAAACAGAAGCGTGTATTAAGATTTGTACATTGTCTTGTAGCTCCTATTTGTTCTTTTCCTTGCCATTGGATGAAAGCATTTGCAATCAAAGGATGTACTGTAGGATATTCTCTATCAAAATTGTCCTGTTTGATAGAGTGCACAGTAGTAGTGTGTGCACCGTTGATCTTGATGATCAACAACTCCAATCCGATAGAAGATATCCAGCCGTATACCACTTAATAGAGAACACCTCATCTTTTATTATCTTTGCTACAAAATACAATAGGCATTCACCACAAAAGGGTGGAAATGTTTTGGTGACCAGACGCCCACATGGCCCTTGGTCCTTTAATATAGTATTGAAAATGGGTCAGACTAGATGGACTCTTACATAAAGGGGGGCCACATGGCCCTTGTGTTTTAATCTGGTATTGAAAATGGGTCACGCTAGATGGACTCCTCAATTTAATAGACAGCACAAGCCCTCAAGATAATAACCATTTGGGAGGGGCCAAGAGTCTACAAGGCCATTCAGCTCCTACATAAGCACCTATGACAATCCAGGATGAGCAATGGGGAAAAATTAAGTTCACCCTAGAGAATCCTTTTGTGTTAGAATTCGTCTTGTTGGCAATGATCGCCCTCCCATATGCATCAATCAAGAAATCCCCTTCATTTCTCGATGAATTTTTCAAATTAGAAGCAGGATTTCTTCATGTATCGCTTCAACCCATCTTCGTAATCCGCATAATTTATGCCAAATCTAACCATGTAGCCACTTCCCATTCAAAGTTCTCCAAAAATGACCATGCAACCTGCAAGGGAACCAAATTGTAGGTTTAAGTCGATCAACAGGACTAAGACTTGGGAGTGATGGACATTCAACAATGGCTTGTTGGACTTGCTCAAGATGAAGATAATTATAGCTGATCCTCTTGTTGCCTCTAAGGTCTTCTTTCAGTGTTAAGCTTGCGGCTGTTTATAGGACATGTTTCCACCTTCTACATGATTTCAATAAGCTGGTGTATACTTCATAAGGTTACCATTCTCTGTGATGTAAACAAGGGGGTTGTTATCCTTTCTGTTTATGTACAACAGGAGCTCTCTTATTCCTTGTGGGTAAAACGTACAACCAACTTGAAGCACCCTGAAATGAAAATTCACCACATAATGTTAATACGCGTGAACTTAATTATGTTTATTTATGTGTAACTCTATAAATGTATCACCTGAGTACTCTGTTCCTGATTTTAAAACAAAAATTTTATAGCTTGGCTGAGTGTATTTAAATCACCTGAAAGATTGATGCGAGAATCGGTTGCGTAACAGTGGCATTAAATGTAGTGTAATAGTTCAATCCAATGAAGTCGAATGAGTCTATTAGCATGTCAGATTGCTCCTATGTGAACTTGGCCAGGCGGCTTCCTACCAGCGATCTTGAGGATGGGTATTCGCCCTTGGTCGGGGTCCATAAACCTGCAAAATCACATACAATAGACGAGCAAGCCAGTGAGATGATTTCATCCAATAGAATGTCTAAATACGAAAATGCCATGTAGTTAAGGATTCAAAGCTAGCGATCTTGTTCGTCCACCATCCAAACATGAAGTCCAACGCTTGTTGAGCTGCATGGCCGTTAGCCGCTGATGAGGAGCCTGGTACCATCCAGTGGGACACTAGGGGTTATTCCAAATTTTTTATTCTGAGAGGCCTACAGGGGCATTCAGTTGTTGGATCATTGATCATGGAAATAAAAAAATTATGGACTGACTATACTCCTTATGAAATATAGTTATATTACTTACCTGGTATTTCTCTTTGTACAATTTGAAGGCAGCTGCATGCGCAACAAGCAAATGGTGGTTCACTATCTAAGGCTCTGTGCGGGAGTCGCCGCCGGTGTGGTTTGTGTACCACGATGAGCACCGACCAGGGGCGAGGCTTCCAAGGGAGTAGCCCATATTTGAGTATGTCCATGGCTCGTTCAATGTGATGCACTGCTTCATTCTATCACCAAATTCTTTGAAGCAAACATCAACAAAATCGCGAAAATTGGGCCTGTACAGGTAATCAAAATCATCAGTACTTGTCGATTGTTTACATCTTGTCTTGGATATCCTCAATCTTTGAAACTAGAACATAGAAGGTGGATTGGTTACACAATTTTTGAGCTAAGGAATCCGCCAAATTCGTCCTGAAATGGTTGGGGGTATCCCAGTGAAAGAGGGTGACGAATGGCTTATGCCTGCATGAGGTAGATATTAATATATTAGATAGAAGAAATTGAAAATTATTTGCTTAATGAAGATTAGATGATTTTAGTTGTCCAAAATAACATTGACCATGTGAAAGGAGCTCGTTAATGAGATTGTTGTAGTATTTGATGCCTTCCTTGTTGATTCCTCCGCTTAGACTTCCTTCTATGATGTAAACTATTTCTCAAATAGATGATGATTAATGTTAGTTGAATTCTTTTTACGAGGAAGTATCCTGGGCCAGGAGATGGAGAGTCTAGAAGCGTCCAGATCCATTTCCTGCATCAGCTTCACATCTTCCTGCAAATTATTCAACTATTAAGATCTGCTAAAGGGGTAAAACTAGTAAAAGTTTAAATAAAAAGAAGGGAATAGTGTTTTAGAGTCAGCAGTTAACCACAGAGGGATAGACCTCCGTATGGGTAATTTGGTGTGGGCTAAATAGGTCCCATCAAATTTGTTGGCCCATAATCACATATCATCTGGAGCCCCATTATTTTAAATGTCCTCTTTTAATTCTACTTGGCCCCATCTATATTTGTCACCTAGAGGCCCACAACAAGAAGTTGACTGTAATGTAATTCACAGGTCACTACTTATAGCCAAAAGAAAAAAAGAAAGTGCGTGCAAAAAAAAAATTAGATGCCAGTAAAAGGTAAATGAGATAAGTTTACATGAGATCGTTCTCATATAAGGAGCATGAGGCCAATCTTTATTGCCGTTAGATTCCGATCGGAGGGTGGATATCAAATCAGTGGGTAGGTGAGTGTGTCACATCAAAGAATGGGTGAGATCATTATGGATATTTGTAGCCGTCAGATCAAGATCCAACGGCTACGATTCAAAGTGGCCTCATATAAGCAATATGAGAGCGATCTCATTTAAACTTTTCCCAAGGTAAATAGCTACCTTATACTTGTGTAGAAATCTACAGCTACATCCCCATTGCTATTGTCCACTATTCTGCATTTGCACCACATCACATGTCAGAAAAATATATACACCCATTTTTTTACCGAGTATATACATTCATTTGGGTAATGCAGCATTTTCCAATTAATTACTACAGAAACTACAAATTTGTTGTCCTTCAACGAAGAATACTCCTACGTGACAACTTTTCCCAATTGACTCCTAAAATGTAAATAGATTTTGAGAAGCTTAAAAACGATGAGTGATTCCTCAAAGATGTAAGCTTTATTGCTAAACAAATTGCGTTGACCAGAGATTTGGCAACATTAAGATTATCCCTGCTTCTAAAATCTAAAATTCTAAAGTAACTAACACATGTAAAAAACTCATATATCTACAGACTTTTTTTAGAAGGGGCAGGGCAACTGACCAATAGGGGTACCCTACCTTCAACTATATTGAATTCCGAATAGCGTTTAGATGGCATAGATTGCATGAAATGAGAATACAAGGTTATGAATATGAAAGAGCTCTTTATTTATTCTCTTTAGTTACTAAAAGATGAACTATTACGAGCTTTTGATTTAAACATTATCGTCATAATCGCAATCTTATCTTGCTGATATAAGCATGTGATATCGACAGGCATAATGTATTGATTGTGCATGTGATACTGGTCGTGAAGGTGTAGTATCCGTGATGTGTTGCTTATATATCGACTACTCTATTTTGGGATTTCTAAGGACCGGATTTTTTGCCCAAAGAGGAGAGGTGAGAGATGGATATAAATTGGAGCTTTGCATGTGAATTTCAAGGAAAAGGGTATCAAATGAGACCCGGCATATCTAGAATGGTACTAAGCAAATTATTAGTTGAAGCATAAGAAATATGCCCTCATAGATGCTTTAATCATAGATTGATAGATTATGGAATCAGTACTTCATTACTGACAAAAATCGAGTAGGACACACTCTTTGAATTTTGATATAGTCCCTCCGTCCTGTTTTAGATGCTCCATATGGCCAATTTAAGCGAATTTTGAACCTCTTTTTCTCCATTAGTCGGGTTTGGAATAGGGTTGTCCTCTTTTTCAGATGGTGCGTCTAGAACAGGATGGAGGGAGTATTAGAATTTTGCGTACCTGCTATTTTTGTTTTAGGGTGTGTTTGTTTGCTGAAAGATGAAAAATCGTCAAGGTGAAAGAAGTGTCAAAATTTTGTAAAAAGTAAAATATATTTGGATAATTTTAAATAAACGCACCCTCTGTACGTTTTAGACTTGAAAAATTTTCATTCTAAGTTGTAAAAGGCACTTCTTTCACCTTGACGATTATTCATCTTTCAACAAACAAATGCACCCTTAGTATCTACAATGATGCTGTTTAAAAACATGTCAACCAATGAGTCAGAACTCTTATTCACTGCTCCTAGAGGAACATGTCAGCAAGCTCACATGGTCCTCCCAGCCAATAGCCATTCCCCACACGGAACATGTCAGCAATATGCTGTTGATGTATTCACTGTCAGCAATAAAATTGCTTCCATGTTAGCAACATTAGCACCGACATGAACAGATGGTGGCTGGCTATTACCTGAGAGGACTATGGGTGCGTTTGTTTACTGATTATCTGAAAAAAAATCAGGCTGAATCAGCCTGATTCTTCTAATTGCCGTTTGTTTACCGATTTTACTGATAGGAGCTGCTGATGGTGATAGGTGAAAAAAATCACCTATTTTCACCTATCAGCTGATAGTGTGTTTGGTTACTGATTTGCTCAATTTTCACTCCTGACGGAGAAAACTAAAAAAAATCAGCAAATCACCCCTGAAAGAGGCGATTTTGCTGATTCTCATTCAAATGAGCAGCCTAAAATTTTTTTCCTCGTCACCTCCACCATCGCCACCGCCCACGACCGGCACTACCCACCACCCACCACCACTACCACTGCCTACCGCCACCGCCACCCACCACCCACCACCATCGTCGGCCATCGCCCACTACCGCTGGCACTGCCCGCCGGCCACCGCCACCCACCGCACACCACCATCGTCAGCCACCTCCTACTGCCGCAGGCACCGCCTACCGCCCATCGCCGGCCATCGCTGTCACCACCACCCACTGCCTAACCGCCGTCGATCACCACCACCATCACCGCCACCACCCTCCGCCCACCACCATCGCCGGCCACCGGCCACTACCCATCGCCGTCGTCGCCGGCCATTGGCCACCACCCACCACCACCATTGCCACCATCGCCGGCACCACCCACCACCAACGCCGCCGCCCACGGCTGCCACCCGCGATTCAAAACATATATTTTTCACCGACTTTACCAAACACAAATCACACCTGATTTTTTTTAGGTTACCAAACGCAAGTTACCAATCAAGAATTAGGCTGATGGTGAAAGACTAAAAATATGATTAATTTTAGGTTCCCAAACGGGTTTTCTACGATCAGAAAAATCACTTACAAATCACCTTGATTATTTTCATCCTGATTTTTTTTTTCACTTTTCACTATCAGTTTCCAAATGCACCCTATGTAGGCGTTGCTGACATGGTCCTCCGTGAACATAAGATTCTCAATTCCATTAGAGCTGGTAGCAAAATTAATTAACAGAAGTTTTTTTAGCAAGCTCAAAGTATATCCAACACTTGCTGCATAAAGCTACTCCCTCCCATTATTTTTAATAGATATAGTTTTGTTCAAATATACCAAAAATTTAGTTCATTTGAAAAAAAAACTATATCTATTAAAAATGACTGGAGGGAGTACTAGGAATGCAAAAAACGTAACTGTTGCCAACTTATTATTGTAACATCCTTGTTTTCCATCTGAAACTTCACATTTTGCCAATAAAAAGGTAAAATGCCCAGGTGGGAGAAATGAATGCAATGTGATGGGTTTCTGCAGTCTCCTCCATGAGCACAAATATCAAATATCCTTCTATATAATACAGGTCTGGTGGATATATATGTGTTCTTCAGGAGACTTTGCTGGGAGAGGAGGGAAAGGATGCTTTGTCTTTCAATATTCTTGGCAGAGGGGATAGTTAGGGAGAGAGGGAGACGGGGAGATAAAATCAGTAAAATATATATATATATATATATACATATATATATATGATAATTGGTATTGGAACCTAAGATTTAGCATGATTGAGTTTTGGGAACACAAATCTTTTGCTTTTTACCAGTAAAATACAATTACTGAAGTGGGAAATAATGTAATATCTGAGATTTTTATACAATAAAAATATGATTAGAAACTTTACATATGTTCCTTAAATTGAATTGTTGATATGATGGTCATGCTTTAAAACTTTTATTATAGTTCAATTCAATCAAATCCAAATTGAGAGTAAAAATTTAATCCAAAATGTCAATATAAATATTTAGGTGTAGACCACTACACAAAGTATACAAATGAAACTCTTCAGTAAAATTTCATATCATTGTATTCTTCTTTTTTTTAATCCTATATATATCATCACTATAATCGTAAGGCATCGAGGAACTTGGCAGTAACATATTTAATGTTGAAAAAGATGTCATTGTATTCTTCATAGCTCATAGTCCTGTAGGCGGCAGGATTTTTCTCATTATTGACCAAAGCACTTGAGGGCTTGATGATGACATTTTTATGAGGGTAGCAAAAGGTGACAATTGACCGCCTCTCCTTGAGCTTGTTCACAACTGCCCTGTGCTCTGCAGATATGATCTTCCCATTGCTTACCATCTGCATAATCCACAAACCACCGTAGTCACACAGAGCAATTAATCCATAAAAGTTTGTATGCATGTTACAATAGTGCAAGAATTGAATGTACAATCCGTAGATTAGACAGCCACATTAGTTAAGCAATCATCATACTTAATGTACATTAGAAGACCCTACAAAAGGGAATTCGAAAGTGCTAGCCATGTGTATGTATTAAGTATCTCTACAATGTTGCCAAAGTTGACATAAATTGCACCAGTGATCGGCTTCGCGGTCACCCAATATTCATCCTTGCGGATTTGCAAGCCGGTGTGTCATTGCAATTGAGCAAGAAGGTGACACCACTGTTGTCATTGTGAGGCACTATTCCCAGGGCTTTCTCTGGTTGTGGGCAAGGTGGATAGAATTTCATCCTCACGTTGTATTCCCCGCCCTCAAACTAGCTGGAAATTTCATTAGCCTCGATCCCAAATCCCATTGCCATGAAACCCAGAATTTTGATTGCCAGCTTATTAACCTCCTCGGTGTAGCTCAGTAAAGCCTCCCTTTATGCAACATACCCAAAAAGTTAAGGAAATTCAGATATTCTTTCTTCATTTGGGTGAGAAACTGAAGTCCACCAATACCTGAACCCTTGAGGTTATTGTGGCCAAATGCCGAGCCTTCTATTTTCTACAGGAAGAACCTTGAGGAAGATCATGTCGTTCCAGTCCAGCTTCTGCTCCTCTGAGAGCACAAAGGCCTGGCCATAGCCTTCTAGACCTTCTTTCTGAGCATATTGCTTCTTTTCTTGCAAGGGGAGATTGAAGTCGTCACAGCTAGCATTCTTCACATTTTCCACTATCTCATCAGGTATTCCATGATTAATCAGCTGCATATTCATTCAGCCAAACAACAATGAGTTAAAGTAACACTGTCACCAATTGCCCAACTAACATGCACGTGAGTAAATGGACACTCAAGCCTCCAGGAACTGTGCAACCAATATAGTCCTAAGAGGCAAATTTCAAACTTAATCATTGGTGAAACTATTTATATCCAGAATAATCTTCATTAATCCATGTGATTGAGAAGTAAAACAATCATTTCCCTACCACTGTACATGTATAATGCCATTTTCCTCAACAGTAACCACATGTACTAAACAAAACTCAAGCAATTCATATTGGGAATGGTGCACTGATGATTGTTTGGGCTGTTACAGCTAATATAAACTTTTATGTGCCTCAGCACATGGCAACATCAGTTTTGACTCCTCTAAATGACCATATGAGTATGTTTTAGCTCCACATTTTGCACCTCCACTTAGGGGATTATATCCCAAAACCAAGCTCTTCAGCTGGAAGTTACTCCTTAATGCTCTTACCAGTAATGAAGTCATGCACAATCATTGTGTATCTCAGTTTAACATTGTATTCTCTGTCACGAATTCTCAGAGACGGCCACTGACACTTAAAAGTTAAATTGTTCTCTCAGCAGGGCATTGTAATTTCTTGCCTTTCATAGCTTTCTTCCTGACCAATTATTATCTATTCACTGACTGGTTATTTTAGGCTTTCATGGTCACATGTAATCTGCCCATCAACATAGCATGTCTCCCAGTCTCTATCTCAGTTTTTTTTGTTGGTTGTTTTAGAATTGTAGAAGAGATAAGTTTACATGAGATCGTTCTCATATAAGGAGTATGAGGTCAATCTTTATTGTTGTTAGATTCAGATCGGAGGGTGGATATCAAATTAGTGGGTAGGTGAGTGTGTCACATCAAAGAGTGGGTGAGATCATTATGGATATTTGTAGCCGTCAGATCAAGATCCAATGGCCACGATTCAAAGTGGCCTCATATAAGCAATATGAGAGCGATCTCATTTAAACTTTTCCCATTGTAGAAATAGAGTTGTGTTTGAATTTTGCAGGTAGAATCGAAAATGCAAAATTGGCAGTAAAAAGGCAGAGGAACTTGAATCTAACATAAAGTTGGGCATAATACCTGAAACGCAGTAAAAAGGTAGATGAGAAATTATAAGGTATGTGGCATCGTACTTGTCGTGACGGCCGGGACCCACAAATTGGAAATGTGTCCATCACCCATTGGTGATGAGCATACTGTTCCCCTACGCATAGCGCACCTAATAATTTCTCAGCTGTAGACCTTCCATGGCGACAGTCTCAGGCCCCGTTGGCTCCTCCACCCAGAAAGACTCTTTCCGGGTTTTAAGGGCCAAACCTCCTTGTGAGGAGGTTTGGCCCTTAAAGGACGGAAAGGGAGGATGGGACATTTTGACTTATCCTTTAAACTTCAAAGGATGAGCCAAACGGGGCCTCAAACCTCAACTCATCTAAGAGACCCCAAATGGGATTCCATCCAAAGTAACTGCGCACGGACATGGATGATCTGGCCAACTACCCCACCGATCCTTCTCTTCACCTCCTGCTCATCGGCATGGCTCCGTTGCTCGACCAGCACACCCGCTCTCTTAGATGAATTATGGTTTGAGACTGTCGCCACGGAAGGTCTACAGCTGAGAAATTATTAGGTGCACTATGCGTAGGGGAACAGCATGCTCATCACCAATGGGTGATGGACACCATTTCTAATTTGTGGGTCCCGGCCATCACGACAAGTACATGCCGCATACCTTATAATTTCTCATCTGCCTTTAAGAATTTTTGGTTTGGGTCTATTTGTCAACTATATAAGTCAAAATATCACATCCATCGTTTCCTCACGGGAGGAAAACATCTTTCCTTTTGAAGGAGCCAAGCCAAACAGGCCTTTGCTGGGCACTGAACAATACCCTACTTTTTATAAGCTGCACCAAAATATCGGACCCCGACTCAACCATGATAGAACCGACCTGACATTGACCCAGGTCAAATTGGGTCCTATCTCGGGTAGGGTTAAAAACCTGGTGCTATCTCGGGTCGGGTTTAGCTTTAAAATATCCGAGAACACCCTATCTGAGATATATAATTTAAATTTTTTATTTTTTAATATATATAAAAAAATTATTATTATAATTATAGAAATTATTTATTAAAAAAATTTATAATAATATTAATTATTTTATTAAAATGTCGGTTTTTATTTCTGATTCTCGGATATTGCGAGTTTTATCTCGGGTAAGGTCGGATTTAAGGATTGTCGGGTCCTATTAACCCGACCCAAGATGTAGTCTTAATTTTTTATTTTAAAAAAAATTAGTTTTTCGTAGAATTACTTTTGTTATACCAAAGTTAAAGTGCGACACCTGTAGTAACGTTCACCGATAAAGTGATCTTGTCAAGCAAACTTTTAAAAGCTTGTTTGGATGGGACTAATTTTGAATAAAAAAATAATTATCTTGTGTGACAAATTTTATCAATTTGCTGAACAATATCATCGATTTCGCCGTGGCATGTCCGGAATCTCGTAAAAGCGAGTGGGTTTCTTTCCTTTTGTCGTCTCAAAAACCATTGCAATCTTTTCTTCCATTGGAAGAAGACTTCGAATGGGGCATAGGTATCCTCTTTATGCATCAGTGTCGGGAATAGCCTGAGCGCGGAAATTTTCGCTGGCTGAAGCGCAAAGAGCTTTGCTGGATTACCTGCACAACACCCGGAGCTTGTCATACACTGATACTGAGCATATGAGCAAGAATTCACCAACTTTTCTGCAAACTTTGATAGAGAAGGTGGAAGATAATAAGGATGTTGGGCGGTCTTTGTCGCGATTCCTGCGGTATCATCCGATTAATGAATTTGAGCCTTTTCTTGAGAGTTTAGGTCTGTAACCTGCAGAATTCTCCCAGTTTCTTCCTTCAAATTTGATGTTTTTGTGTGATGATGTTGTGATGTTTGATAATTATCATGTTCTGTGTGACTATGGAACTCGCCGTGGTAGGATTGGTGAGATATATAAAGATGCTGCGGATGTTTTTCGGTACGATTATGGAGTGCTGGCTTCCAGACTTGTGGCTTTTGAGAATTTGGGTCTGAGCAAGAGGGATGTTATTAAGCTTGTTCTGTCTTGTCCTCCTCTTTTGAGAAGTGATGATGTGAAGGAGAAGCTCGTGGAGGTGTTAGAGAAGCTGAAGAGCTTTGATTTGGAGGTCAATTGGTTTTCTGAGTACTTATCAGAGAAGGATTCTTATGACTGGAACAAAATGTTGGCGTTCTTGTGCATTCTTGACATTATGGGGTTCAGTAAAATGGAAATACGAGGCCATTTTTACAGCTCCCTCAAATTAACATTGGGACTTTTGCGAAGAACTTGCGACAGGGTTTGACATTTGTGTATAGAATTGAATTGCAAGCTAAAGACATTGGAGAAATAGTCCGAGCCTTCCCAGTGCTCTTGGGCTCTTGCACTTTGATGAAGCCAAAAACAGTTCGTGGTGCATTAAAAGTAGGGAAGAAACAGTTGTGCAAAATTGTGAAGGATGATCCAAATCAGTTGAAGAAATGGGTGGTGGGGGCAAAACTAAGACCAAGAGAGGAATTAAGTCCAATACAGCCGAAGACCAATTTCCTATCGGGATTACGATTCATTGAGGATTGCCCTGAGATGAAGAAAGCACTAAAACTCCATTGCAAAGGTTGTGAACTTCAGGAAAGATTTGATTGTCTTGTTGAGGCTGGATTGGATCCAAAGGATGTCTTAGAGATGATTAAAACTGCCCCGCAGATCCTAAATATGAAGAAAGAACTTCTTCAGGACAAGATAGATTGTCTCATAAATATTATGTAAGACATCATCCAGAAGGATCTAGAGTCTGGGATGATTTTAAGAAAGTATTCTGTCAGATTAAGAAATGATGAGTAGTTTTTACGTCTCAATTTTTTTGTTACATCTATATATGCATATAAATTTTTTCATATTTTTTCTGTTCTTTCTACCACAACTTTTCTTCTTATGGAACATATATTTATTGCATTCTTAATGTAAAATGTGATTTGCCTACATTTGAGTCACTTTTTGAATTTATTCATCTTTTTCTTTTTGACATCTATTGCCTTCTACGGATCAGTTTGTGTAAATCTTATCTGGTCTGGTATGAATCATCATGTCTTTTTTAATATTCAGACTCATGATGCTATTACTCAGCACTATTGCACACAGAAAGAACAGGCTTATGAATTTTTGTTGTTCTCAGCTTCATCACTTGTTTGTGGAAATGCAATTTTATTGTGTTGAGGCCGATGTCATCTTTTGGGATGAGTTAACTTTCTCAAGCGTATGGTTGTGGAATGGACTTTTAAGATACCAAATGATGTCGCATGTAGGATCATATGGACTGACAGGTTACCCTACATGAATTGCTTACTCGTTTGCATGCATGATAGTCCAGTTTTTAGATCTTTACCACTGGATTCAGTGTCAAGCCATCAAGCTTGTGTCACCTTGATAAAAAATTTTGCTGACTCGCATGTTTTAGAATTATATGTGACTGTGCTAAGTATACAAATGAGTCTCACTAATGTTATATACTCCCTCTGTCATGTTTTAGATGCTCCATCTGAAAAAATGTTAATTTTTATTGGATGGTGGTAACCCCAACTACTTGGGGGAAGAAGAGCTTCAAAATGCACTTAAATTGACCATATAGAGCATCTAAAAAAGGTCTATCCTCTTTTCTAGCTGGAGCATCTAAAACAGGACGGAGGAGTGTATATGATAAGAGATGACCAATTCTTATTTATGCATGTCGTCTTCCTTGAAACAAGTTGATAGTTTTCTGACTAAGACCTGTCCCAAATAAGAAAGAAAATACCTGATGATTCTATATCTTGTCTTGGTAAAACTGAATGCCACTTGGTCTTTATAGAATTTTAGTGTCCTTGACAGTAATGGCTACTTCAACGGTGTCCACAAGAACTCACTCTGCTAGAAAACGATGACGAAAGTTCTACAAGTGGTAATTTTTCTATTCCAGACATTACTTGGAGAGATTGTTTCATTTCCTTTGTTATGATGTTGAAAGTTAAAAATTTGCATGCCCATAAACATTATTCCCATGCATCAGATACTTAAAAAATTAATCCTTTTCCATTAGAAACAAAAACACTGCAATTGCAGCCGCAAACAATTTACTTACAAATGTTTTCAGCGGGACTGATGAACTGTAGGCAATCATCACCGGAAATTGGCAATTCCCAACAGTTGGATCCTGATCAATCACCATTGCTAGTTGGGAGAAATCGCAGTCACTTAGCTTCTGGCCTCCAAATTGGTAGTACATGTTAAAGGCGTAGGAAGCATTCCCTTGGACATCCAAATGGTTACAAGAAGAGCCGTAACCCAGGGCAGTGCAATCAGAAAATGTGCATGCATAATCTATACTGGCAGACAGGTCTGTTAGGTCATCTGCAGCTGGATTTAAGATGCACCACTTTCTGGATAGGTATTCAACTCCTTCTGCTCCTCTCAGAGACTTATCCTCACCCTGACCTGATAAGTCTAACTCATATTTTGGTTTTCCATCAAACTCAAAGATTCCCCAGTGCCTCTCAAAGCTACCTGGCGCAATGCTCTTGGAACTCTCATCAATCAAACTAAACAGGTAAACTTGGATTTCTCCACTTCTCATTGGTGTCCCCTCACCATGGAGTATATGTCGAAGGAGGCCTTGGTTGAATCTTTTTGCATTATTTCCATTGGCATGTATGTAACCGTCAGTCGGCCAACCAATTTCTCCCACAATGATCTTCATTTCTGGATAACCAGCTTTGCGAAGAGCCCATACAAGAGTGTCCAGGTTTGCGTCAAATACATTTGTATAAGTGATGCTGCCGTCTTTGACAGGCTTGTTAGTTCCATCAAAGAAGGCGAAATCCAGTGGGAAGTATTCATCACTGTAGAGACTGAGGAAAGGGTAGATGTTGATAACAAATGGAGCATCATTTTCAGAGAGGTATTGGATGATTTGTATGGTGAGATCGTGAATATCTGATCGGAAATCTCCAGCTGAGGGCACTGGATTGGATACTGGGGAGGAGTAGATGTCAGCATTAAAAGGTACGGTGGCTTTAATGTCTCCTCCAAGTTTGGCACCGTTGAGTGCTTCTTGGACATTTCGGAGTGCTGGCAAGGTGATGTTTAAGTACGTACCGTTATAGGTTGCAAGGAAGGGCTCATTGCCGACTGCAACATATCTGCGAAGGCGATGAAATATACGTTCAGAATCAGCACAAAATAATTGTTTTTTCTGCATCAAGAAGTCTAGTCTGGCATGCAATTCTGTGTCAGCCATTTTGTTGGATTGCAAATGTTTAAGCGTTTGCTCAGAAAGAGTTTTGCACCATTGAAGATAACTGGCTGGAGGTTCGATAAAACGCATTTTATTTAAATGTAATTTTCCTGAGGCTACTTTTCATAGGGGAATGAGTTAATAAGAATGTATGAAAAATGAGGAAGCAGAACAGAGCTGCAGTAGAAACAGAAAGGAAATTTGAAAAGAGATCAAACAGTGAACAAAGAACAGAATCACGTAGCAATATCAGGCAAGCTCTATTAGCTGGATATCCCCTGTTTATGTCATTGAAAGTAGGAGAATTCCTATGCAGGTAAACCTCGAAAACAAATGTCACTTCAAGCAATTGCCAAATTTGGAGAGAACAAACTACCATCATAAATCCATTTCAGAAACACTGAAAGAAAGCAAGAAACATTAACAGAACAAAAAAAGGTGGCCTGAAATGAAATCTTGAACTCTACCTGATGTTGACTCCTCCATCAAAGCTGTAGGTGTTCACATAGTCATCAACCCAAGCAGCAGCAACGCCAGGATCATCACTCATCTCCAGCAACATGCTGTTGGGAATAGCAATCATCACTTCAATGTCACTCTCCCACCAGTGCTCTCAAGCACTCTTCGTCAGCATCAAACAGCTTCACCCTCTTGAACCCATTACCCTTGAGCATCTGCACGACCATCTGAGGTGGAAGTTGGTGCCTGGCCATCTTCCCCCAGTTTACTCCCACCCCACTGCTGCAATCACCATGCAGAAACTCAACTGCCAGGAGGATGAACATTAGCAAGAACCTGAACTTCCTCTCCATTGCCATCTCTCTCTTGAAGAATCTTTAGTCTTCTTTTCTTTCTTGGCCTCTTTATCTTCTTCTTGATTCAAGGGAACAAGAAAGAGCTGGAGGGAATGATCTCGTTGGATGTTGTGGTATTTATAGACTAAACAAAGGAAGCTGTTGTCCTTCTCTTTTGGCTTTTCTTTTGCCTTTGTGTTCTTACTTTACTTCTGTCATTCTCAAGGAAGAACTCTAAACTCTTAAGTCCTAAGTTCTTGGAAGTAGGTGACAGAAGGAAGACTGGTTCGTTCTCTGTTGCTCAATGAGTTGAGTTGATAGGTCACACTTTTTGGCTTCTTTCTGTCACTTCTGATCCACCCAAGTGTGAATCTTCTGTAATTTGATTCATATATGTGCTTAATTAAATGACAAGACATAACTGACTCAAAATGCCGAGGATCTGATAAGGAGCCAGCATGCACCTTACGTGTAGATCATTTGTGGCAACGTGGCTCCTACTGTTGAGACAGGCAACTTTACTGAGGGTTGCTTTTATAAAAAAAGGAAGGGATATGAACTGGGATCTCCATCTCTGGTGGCTTCTTAGGAGGAATCTACATTGAATCTCCTTTGTTTCCGTCAACTCTGTTTGAGCTTTGAGGGATTGTCTTTTGTCAAATGTTGCTTCACATGGAAGCATTTGGTCAGGGAATGCTTGAGCAACCATGGCCTAATAAATAACTAAAGTGGAAGAGGTAGTGGGGGCTTTTCTAATGTCTCTCATTTTTTAGCTTTGCTCCTTTTATTTTCCATATCAAAATGGGTCATTTTCCCTATGTTAATCACTTATAGTTGAGTTGGGGGTTCTCCTAGGGTTCCCTCATCTGGGATCCCAGGGAAGAGGATCAAGATGGCCCTTGCAAACAGCATAATGCACTATCTCCCTTCAATCTCTGCATTAACAAATGACAATTTGAAAACGTGGTATTGATTCAAATGAATGAAATCAGGGGCTAAGCGTTGGACCAATCTGGAAACCAAAAAAAAATTATTTGATCAATCTTTGAGCCTATGACTGAAAATGCTTTCTTGTTTTGTACCAATCTTCAAACCAATTCACAACATTCTTAGACTAGAAAAATTTTGCAACCTGATCTGAAGCGTGAAGACAACAGGAAGGAGTAGCGGTTATAAAATCTTTTACCCAAACCTTAGGCAATGTCACCTGCGCTATTAATATGAAGGAATTAAGTTGTCGAGGCATTGAATTTTTCCCTTTTCTACACATACTTTGAAGTTAATATTTGCATCTTGCACTTCACTTTTCAAATATAGGTTAACTGAAGTAGCCATCATTATGAGATAGTTTCCTCTGATAATATAAGATACCAAATTAAAAACTCTGTGCATATGTATAAAGATTGTGTTAGAAGTGGGCATTAAAAACCCACTTTGTTTTAAATGAGTGAATTGGTTGAAGGAATGAATAGTCTCGCATCCACACAAATGAAGTGTTGAAGATGGTATATAAGGCTCAAGGTTGGCTTTTAAAGTTGGACCCTTGGGCCACCCCTACTTTTGTGGGGGAGAGAGATGTTGGACCCATGCACCTAGATGGGCTAACCCACGCGCGCGCGCACCGGCGCCGTCGCCGTCTGGCCGGCCAACTCGGTTCGGTTCGGTCAATAAGATAATTAATTTTTGGGACGAATTAATTTGATTTGTTTTGAATGACTGTTAACGGATGAACGCGTCCATTTAACTGGAAAAAGGTGTTTTCAGATTTCTATAAAGTCATGAAAAACGGGTTTTTTTGTGTACTTTTATTTGACTTCGTATTCTTCCCCTTCCTTCTTTCTGTGAAAGCATTACATATTGTAGTTTTCTGCACGTGTTGTTTAGAAGTGCTCCTATGGTGCGTGTTGATCGTCTTATCTTGGGAGGTAGACGCCCAAGAGTCGTAAGCACCGTAAAGAGGATGAATTCTGTCTTAAGGACAAAGTGTTTTGCTTTTCCATCATTAACACTTTAACTTACAATTTTCGTTATTCTGTTTGCAAAGGTACGCAACATTAACAGTAACAGTAAGAATATTTAACAAATTGTTATGTAAACTCATAATTAATGAGACTAACAATGATCATTACTGAACTTAGTGATAGAACTCAGGGCCGGTTCAATGCAATTAGAGGTTCCAAGGTGCTAGTTCGCAACTGTTCCAAGACAACCCATCAGCACCCCCACATTATTTAAATTGGCCAGTGCATTGAGTTCAGGGCAGGTGAAACACGCATGGCGCTCTTCTTAATACTCATTGGATAATTATATTTAAATCAGCCTTTCTACAGGCCTGTTTGGATGGAGATAGAACAAAGAATTTAACTTAGATCGTCCCAAACAAAAATTTGACAATTTCCAGACCAGATTGTGAAGAGTGGATTAAGTAGTTAACAGTCCACAATTGTAGGTTCTTTTAAAATGTATTCAGATTGTGCACTGTTACGCTAGATTGTCCACTGTTCTAGATTTTAATTGGACTGATTTGATTAACAATGAAAAAGGTTAGATTGTATTAGCAAAAAAAGTAGGTTAGATTGTTTTACCACTTAAAAAGTAAGTCCGATTGTATGGCTTTGTTCCCCACTTTTTCTCCAACACAATTCTAGGATTATCAGTCAAATCAATACAGAATTCTTCAAGTAAACTTGCATCCGAACAAGCTTGATGCTTTATATGTCAAGATATAATGTATCGGAAAAACATGTTTCCACATAACTGGGAAAGCCTTTTGGTCTTGTTGCACGAATATAGGGCTTTCTTCTTTTGAAGGACCTCTTATGTGTATTTTTTTCTTCTCTTTTCATCTCTCTTTGCAAGTGCTGAAAAACTCTCTCACCACATGAAAGTCTAGAATTATTTTTAAACTAGACATGATTATACAGAATTAAAGTAGAGCTTATTCGTAATACATCAAGTGAAAAATAGAGTGGCGATAGTATGACCAATCAACCTCATTAAGTAGTAATTAGCTATTGGTAACAACTGGTAATAGCCAATTCCTTCGTTATTTTCTCATATTTGAAAAGTTATTAAAAGTACCACGAGAAGTAACTTCTTGTTGAACATCTCATACCAATCATCATGAAAAGCCAGCTCACCCTATCTATCCTACGGCATGAAAGTTACTAATCAAAGAACCTATTGTTTTAAGCCTTAATACTATTCTGCTTCCTTTTTCTCGCTGAATTTCCTCCAAGAATCTTTTGCAAAATAAGGGGCCCTCATCAAGTTACACGTATTATAACAAAGCATTTCTATAATAGCTCTAACATAGCGGGCCAATTAAGAAGCATTACGCCCATAAACATGTTAGAAGGTGCAAAATGAGACTATTAATTACGTAGATTGGTAAACTACAAACTACAAACCAAAGTAATGTAGTGCTCCAACACATATATACATGCCCATTAAAAATCTAGATGTTAGTGCAGATTCGTATTTGCTTCTTATAATAATAAAAAAATTTATGCTTTCAACCAAATAACTAATGAAGAAGAAGAAATGAGTTCAACCACTCAGGCTCGTAGTGCATTGTGCAATGGGATCCCCTCTCCTTAGCCCCTTAAAGCTTAACCAATTTAGAGGTAAGTGATTCATGATGATTGGTGGAGTGAGTTTTTAGATCAGCCATGAAATCAACTTAATTTAGTTTGTCTTATTGTCGTAAAGCAACCAAAATGCACGTTAGGTCCATCCTCGTATTCAAGAGGATTAATTTCCATCATGCCTTGAGTCAAAATACTTGTAGTAATGAATTATCTCTCTCACATTCAAAATATCTTCATCCAAGATAATGTAATCCACGACAAGGTACCTTAGATGTTGCTTCAATTTTTTAGTTAACGTCGAGTATTAATTTTAAGTCCATGATATGATTACGCACAGATTCATGCCCGTGGTTAAAAAAGTGTCCCTAATGAGGGCTTTTTCCATATTACCTGGTGCCACTAAGTAGTTTCTCATAATATCTGGAATCTCTTTGTTCCTTCCATATTACTTAAAAAATACCAAAAATGTCATTCTTCCCAAAAATAACCTAAGTCTTCATTTTAGCAATTTACAGGAGCATCCAGTTGGGGAAGAAGACATTTCGACGAAGCTCTATCCATCATTGCAGTTCAAATCACCGTTGGCACCGTCCAACCAAAAAAAATAAGATTTAATGTCAAAAAATAGCAAAAACAGCGAGAAAGATTGAGAAAAAAATTATGATTAGAGTTTTTGTGGGGAAGCCCGCCCAACTACAAAAATTTAGATCTACATATAAAGAAACACATGTAAAGGCCACCCATTGGTGCTTGTCCGCTCGTGGACATCAAATAAGAGGATAAAAAATGGGCAAAAACGTGAAATACTTGTCGGCGAGCGACAAGTACAATTTACGCATCTTTCTGTGATCCTAATGAAATTGAAGATGGGGAAAAATAATGAAGAACACAAAAAATGGGCTAAAACGGATAAAAAAGAAGCGAGTTATGACATTTTGAAGATTGTCGTAAAA
This sequence comes from Houttuynia cordata, assembly GCA_039654745.1. Classification (NCBI taxonomy): domain Eukaryota; kingdom Viridiplantae; phylum Streptophyta; class Magnoliopsida; order Piperales; family Saururaceae; genus Houttuynia; species Houttuynia cordata. Next base: position 68,283,192 of record CM077502.1, read on the forward strand.
GCGTGTTTTCGTATACACAACCCCATCATCCATTAAGGTCGTGTTTTCTATATTACCTGACTTCATTCAATGAGTGACCTTTATATGTATTTCTTTACGTGTATATCTCAATTTTTGTAGTTGGGCGGGCTTCCCTGTTGTTCTTAATTCAAAATCTCTTCATCATAGCTTTTTATTGCGTGGAAGATCGTTGGCTTTGGTCTAGATCGCTGCAACGTTCGGAGCTTAGCCGAAAAGCTTCCTCTTTCTTCTTTCTTCTTATTTCTTCTTTTTTATCATCCTAATATATCTTCATGAGGTGGAAGAGGAGGAAAAATAAGGAAGAACGCAAAAATAATGGGCTAAAACGATAAAAAATGAGCGAGTTATGAGTTTTTGAAGATTGTAGTAAAAACGTATTTTCGTATACATGACCCAGGTCATGTATACGAAAATACGTTTTTACGGCAATCTTCAAAATGTCGTAATTCGCTTATTTTTTATCCGTTTTTGCCCTTTTTTTGCATTCTTCCTTATTTTTCCCCCTCTTCCATTTCATTAGGATCATAAAAAGATATATAAATTGTACTTGTCACTTGGCGAGGAATATTTCACGTTTTTGCCCATTTTTATCCTTTTATTTGATGTCTACGAGCGGTCGAACACCAATGGGTGACCTTTATATATGTTTCTTTACATGTAGATCTCAATTTTTGTATTTGGGTGGGGCTTCCCCACTGCTCTTACATCAAAATTCCTTCATCATAGCGACTTTTTGGCATGGACGACCGTCGGCTTTGGTCTAGATCGCCGCGACATTCGGAGCTTCGTCGAAAAGCTTCCTCTTTCTTTTTTCTTCTTATTTCTTCTTCTTTTTTCATCCTAATATATTCTCATGAGGTGGAAGATGATGAAAAATAAGGAAGAACACAAAAAATAATGGGCTAAAAAGGATAAAAGATCAGCGAGTTATGAGATTTTGAAGATTGCTGTAAAAACGTATTTCGTACGCACGACCCCATTTAAAGTCGTGTTTTCGTAGGCACGAATCCATTCAGGTTGTGTATACGAACATACGACCTCAAATGGCATCGTGTATACGAAAACACGCTTTTACGACAATATTCAAAATATCATAACTCGCTTATTTTTTATCCATTTTTGCCTATTTTTTTGTATTCTTCTTTATTTTTCCCCCTCTTCAATTTAATTAGGATAATAAAAATATATATAAATTGTACTTGTCGCTCGCTGACAAGTATTTCACGCTTTTGCCCATTTTTATCTTATTATTTGATGTTCACAAGCAGTCGAGCAAAAATGGGTGACCTTTATATGTGTTTCTTTACATGTAGATCTCAATTTTTGTAGTTGGGTTAGCTTCCCCCCGCTGCTCTTACATCAAAATCTCTTCATCATAGTTTTTTTCTCCGTTTTTTCCCTCTAGTTTTGCTATTTTCCGGCATGAAATCTTATTTTTTCTGGGTTGAACAGCGCTGATGGTGATTTGAACTGCGATGATGGATAGAGTTTCGCTAGATCTCTGATATATTTCAGCAAAGTCCACACCAAGGCCGCTCTCTTTTGTAGGGGATGTCACTTCTTGCATCCATGTAGCATGGTTATACCTAGGTTTTATTTTAGGAACTCCTTCAACAGCCTAGATTCACGAATTATAGGATTAAACACAGATTGTCTGTAAGTACGTATTTAGATATTACTATAAATGATTACTGCACCGATACCTCAAAGTATTCTATCAGCTTACAAGAGTTTGAACCCAGAGAACCAGCATATACAAGTTCCCCTCGCTTCATAAATAATAGCTGCAAAAAGAATAAGGATTAATAGAGAAGTTATGATCTTCCCCAACAGGATGCTCCCATAAATCGTAAAATGAAGACTTAGGTTACATTTTGGGAAAATGGGGGCATTTTGGAAATTTTAGGTCCCATTTTCTGGTGATATGGCATTTAGTCGAAAATTCAGGTAATATGGGAAAATGGGTAGTAGTGCCAAGTAGTATGGAAAAAACCCCCCTGATGCACTATTTTCTTGTCGTGAGATCATATTGTGAAGTGAGAAGAAAAAATTAACAAGAAAAAGAACTGATATAAAATATAAAGACACATCATTGTGTAAACATAGTTAGTGGCTTTTGACGTCGATGAATAGCTGTAAAATTGATAGACCAAAGCAAGGAAAGAAGATAAAATACTCCCTCTGTTCACTTTTAATCGAGACCATTACCGAAATTGTGTACCAAAATTAGATGATACCGTTCACCGTGGCAAATATGCATTCTCCGCTGGTGCTCAAAGTCTCACACACATAGGGCTCCCCAGCCTAGTCGAACGCTTGCTTGCTCCGTTGGCTTGGAAAGAAAGGGCCGCTCGCTCTGAAGAGCTTTTACTGTAGGCTTCACATCATAATAAAAATGACCATTCAAGTGACTATGTCGATTAAAAGTGACTGGAGGGAGTATTAGTTGGTCTTTTTCAGATGCACCTTCATTTTGAAGACTCTTTTGCTATACTACTTTTGAGATTTACAAACTGACCGAATTTAGGTTCTTCGTAGTTTGACATAGATAAAAAACACTTCCTAAAAGTAATGAAAATAGAGGAGCTCATAGAATAACAAACTAATGAAACATACTGCGAAAAATGTTTCTCATATTATTTTCATGAGTTCATTCAGTTCAAAATATTTTCACTTTGAATCTTTGCCTCTAATTCTTGTATGCTTGTTTAATTTTTGTTTTTGGTACAGTTACACTTGTTATGATTAGCTGTCTATCGCAAACATACTCTGATTTTGAATGACAAGAGAGGTACTTACATGTTGTAAGCTAGAGTGGTTACTTATCTTTTGACTATTTTCTTCTCCGAGTAGTTGACTCTTTACTTTCCTGCCAAGTTGGAATCTTCAGGCGAAATACTGGAAAAGAGAGAAGTTTTTCTTCCTAAGCATTCTTTGGGCTTAATATATGTGTGTTTGGCAACTGCTTTGCATTTGCTTGAAAGTGTTATTTTTTTTTGACAAAATCGTTTTTGTTACAACAAAGCAAAAGTATAATCATATGGCAACGCCCGCCTCAAGTAATTTTTTGAAAAGCCAACCTCTAAAGCCAATTTGGAGTAGACAAATTTTAGATTAAGAATAAATGTCTCATATGGCGGATACACCCTTAATGAGATTACCAAGGAATGAACCCCAACTATGCATTTAATCCAACAACAAACCTCACATCAATTGTCCATCTATCAATCAACCACCCAAAATTTATTAATTCAGCCCTTTGTTTTGTGTGTTTTGGTTGGCCATTATTTTTCATAAGCTTGTGGGATGAAAATGGAAACTCGATGACACATGGGCAAGTGGAGTCATTTCCACCAAGTCCTCTTGCACACAAAACTTCTTTGTAATATCTAAAAAGCAATTTTTTGGACAAAGGATGATAAAAAAATCATTCTTGTTATATCAAAGTGGCTTTTGTATAAAATGTGCCTCTGAACATTATTATGCATTAAAGTCCCTTTGCCAGCACAAAATTTGTCCTCCCAAACAAAACTGGAAGTATTAAAGATTGGTCAAGAAGGTATTTTTACCTGTAAATCTAGGTTAAATCATACCCAATTTAATCGACATGGAAGGATAAAGAGCTGAGATAATGATGTTGTACCTCAATTGTTGAGCAGAGAGAGCATAAGTCCAAAACTATGTGCTGAATCCTTGGGCAAAATTATACCTAATTTAGTTGACTCAAGGCCAGGTGAATCCTCAATTATGTCAAGGAATTAGGTCTGGCTATCATGGTATCGGGACTGCCATCACTAAAAACCTAGGTATAATCAAACCTCTAACTGATAGTAAAACCACAGCCCTTCTCCAGAATTTTGCTAAAAGTCACATATACTAGAGAGCACAACTAGTCTTTGCCTGTGTGCTGCTGACCCTCCATGGCTCTCACACTAAAATCAGTTCATTTTGAAAAAAATAAAATAAATAGGACTATTAATATGGAACAGAGGGAGCACATCATATAATAAATTAGTCAAAATAATTAAAAAGAAAAGTCGGCCTGCCCCTTATTTTGAAGCTCTCTGCCTGATCAATATGGGGCCGGCTGAAAGCGCTTGGCCCATGCCAACAGCTTCTGACCAGTTGGATACAAAGGGCACTCTAGTAAATCCAAATCAATGTTTGATCGACCTCGAGGAAGTCCTTCTGTTACACCCTTTTTCTAATGTTAAAAAAAGCTAGAAAACTTGTAATTGGTGTCAACTGGAGATAGATTGTGTTAGGTACCGTTTGGCAACTACTTTTAATTTTTCAAAAAGTAGCTTTTTAACAACATCGTTTTTCTTAACACAAAGCTAAATTGTGACCCATATGGTAATATCCACTCCGAAAGCATTTTTGTGAGAAGTCACCCCCTAAAGCTTGTTTGAATAGGGCAGACTTTAGAATAAATAAATAAATAAATAACTCATGTGATGCTTTTACCCTTAATGAGATAAAAAAAGATTGAATCTTGACCTCAATATGTAATCCAAAAGCACAAATTTTAGTCATCCATCAACCGTCTATTAGATTACCTAAGGCTCTCCATCATCCTTCAACTAATTTTAGTAGAATCATGTTCTTTCTTAACAGACACAAAACATCTAATTCCCCGTTTGGATGATATAAACACTTTTCAGTGTTACTTGTCGTCCAAGAGTTAAATGTTAATGCTGTCATCAACCAGGCATGCTACTTTTTATTCAAACCCCTATATGTGACATAATTTGCCGCCTCAACTAATTACTTGTTGTCTTTTACTGACTTACTTGAGATTGCCTTCTCATTCAGATCTGGCATTCATGTAATGTGGCTTATATGTCACTGCCTCTAAAGATGGTCCTCTTTGGGTATAGGATGGTGTAACATCCCACTGTATGCGTCCCATTATTGAAGTTCATGGGTCTACAAAAGCCACTAGTGTATGCTTTACGAAGGACCAGAGATATGCTAAATCCATTTGGTACAAAAAGTTAGTTAAACAATATAGTGTGGCCATACGCACACAGTTCCATAACTTTTACTCTAATATTTTATGGCTATCTTATGCTTTATTTGGAATTTGAGTAACCTGTGTAAGTTGTAATGTTCGTCTATATGCAGGTTGTTTTTAATGAAACCAGAAGAATCTGTTCTATCGTTAGATGAACTAAATAATGAGGTCATTATTTACCTAGTAATTGCACATGTGATAATGATTCTTCAGTATGCCCCTATTTACCTCGGTTTAGTTTTCAATCTGAAATAGATTAATCACTAATTCCCACCCCTATTTGTTAATCCACTCCCTTTTCTGTGTCCCTTAGACATTGTATAAGTCATGTGGCTGAGGAAGGCATAATGTAAGTCTTTATCCCAACTTGTTCTTTTAACAGCTTTGCTTACAACATTTTCTTCATCAATATTGTCATTACCAAGCATATATCCACAGTGAATATCCATAACACAAGCCTACCAAAATCCTTCTCGCCTACCATTCTATGGTGAAAGGCATATACAAATATTCGGAAGAAAATTTTAAAAGTAAACATGTCATGTTTTGTGGGAATGAACAAGTAATAAGAAAACAATCTTCACTTATATTATATAACATTTTCTCAAAGCATCGTAAATAACCATCCACATTTATCTATTATGAACAAGCAAGATGTCACGCCCAAAAATTCCCAACCTCGTCGGAGTGCGGAAGACATTTTTTTTTCTTTTCTTTCATGAGTATGTTTGATGCCAGAAACCCTGAGATATGACCGAATACTTGAACATCCCGTCTAATACATCACCATGAATAGATGTGTACTCGATATATACACAACTGAGTCTTTAAATTACATCATTAATACATATGAAATGAGAACTTAATAATCTTAAATTAATCCATAGTACAAGTCATCTAAAATAACTAAAAAATACTTTACATATCTCGTTCCAAACTAAGAAACTACCATATCTAGGCCAACCAACTAGACATCCCCTTCCCATTGGTTGATTAAAAAGTGAAATATTTATCTCTTTTTAATTAAGATTTATCTTCCTTAATTATCTCAACCGAACTAATACTTCCCGATCCTCTACGATACCTACCATATTTACCGCTATTAAGTCAAATCGTAGATTTTTGCTCCAAGATTCACTTCCACCTTCCGAAGATCATCTTATGGCAAGGTTACCCACGTTCATAAATCACCCCTGGGCCATTGCCACGTAGCTCAGAGCCCAGGTCTTGCGTCTTGGCTTGAGTCCTATGCACACAGGTCTCTGAGGTCCCCCAGCTGCACTACTCGTCATACTAACATGCGTGCATCACTAACCACACATCAAAACTAAATTCACTTTACTAATTAAGAGTAATCCACTGAACACATGCCCTGGCGCCTGGCCCCACTCCTGGCGTCAGGTGTTCTCAGACCCTGGCGCCAGGCTGGCCTCAGCGGCAGGTTGTGCCTCGCGCCAGGACCAACCCTCGCGTCCTAGTTTTCTACTACTATTAGCCATGCAATTAACAAATTATATCACATCATTAAATCGAATAACACATCAAAGCACATCACGTAACCAGAAATCAAATCAGGAAATGAAACTTTTCTATTTTAGACCAGTTTCCTAAAATAGATACCTTTAGTTAACGTACGAATTTTCTGCGTGTTACACAAGACAAGCATAAAAGTCATACTTCCACAAGTGTAATGACCAAGAATCAATTCAGTAATGCCACCTCAGAGGCAGCTTCCAACCTTAAGACAAACTGTTCGACATCGAATAGCCAAATAACCTACAACAAAGATCAAGAAAATCTCACAATTTTGCTTCTTTGGGCAAAAATAATCATGAAAATGTGTGCGACGTTTAATCTTGGATGGTAATTTTCCAAGAATAGGGTGAATTTATTGAGTGATCAGTTGTTCTTCTTCATGTATAACACAATTGGAAGTTCAATAGTAGTGAATTCACAAGGAAGAAAACAATATTTTCTTTAAGGGTGCATTTGGCAACGTGGATTTAGACCCTGTGATTTTAATAATCACGTGATTTATCTAAATCTTACGTTTGGCAACTCCTTTTTTGGTATGATTTGATTTTTCTCCAAAATCTCACCCCCATAATGACGCGATTTTGATTATAACTTGAAAGAGGGTTGCCCATTTGTCAAATCACACGAGATTCTTTCAATGACGTGATTCTAAGAATCACACTTCTAAATCCAAATCAAGGTTGTCAAACGCACCCTAACGATATTTGCACAACAGAAAATGTAAATCTCCCATTAAATGATTTTTGCCACAATATTCTAATGAACTTCTGAAATCCACAACATCATGATTTTGTTACACTTACCAAAGTTCACATTCGAAAACCCAATGTATCTACTAATTCCAGACGGATTGAGTATGAGTTTTTAACAGCAATATTCCTCCAAAGTTCTAAAATCCACAATTAGGTCCATTCAATTGAATAACAAATCACAACATCCAAAGACAAAATTTTGATCAACCATGTATTCCAAACCATAATGCATAAATGCCATTCATCATAAAAAACCAGACAAGGATAGCTTAAAAATATGTACATTTTGGTAAACAAATCAATATCAAAAGTTCAGTCTTTTACTCAAAGAATCAAACAATTGCTCCATGAAGGCTAAAGCCACCAACAAATGATCGAAATCAAAGAAACTGGAGAAAAGTCTAGTAAAATTTTTTTTTAAAGCCGATCAAATTAAAAATGAACGCAACCTGACTAACAAACCAACAAATCTAACAAAAAAACCAGAACTTTAGAAGATAAATAAAAAGCAACTTTCAAGTACAAAAAAATCAACTTTGATGTGCCAAGACTATTGATTCATGAGATCGAACCAAAGCCAAAGGTAGTTTTACTTGCAAGTGCACAAGAGTTATAGTACATACAAGGTTGAATCCACAAAGATTAACTTGTGTGACTAAGAACTTGTTTACAAAGACTTGATGAATTAAAAGAGAAGTTGTGTGAAGTAGAGATAATCAATGTAAAATATAACAAAAGAAATACTAAGGCATCAAAAGTCTTTGTAGCACCAAGTAGTGCTTCTTCATGTATCGAGTTATCTCGGCTAGAATAAAATGAAGATTCTTCCTAACCGGATGATTTGATCTTGTTAAATAAAAATAAAACCAAGTATGTGATTGGATGACTAAAGTGAAAGAGTCTAATCTCCAAGTCTTTAGGATATACTAAGCATTTGATGTATGTAGATCACAACAAGTCAAGGTTCCCCCTATTAACAATCAAGTACTCTATCTACTACAATGAACTAAGCAAGAGAACCTTCAAGTATTCAATGTGCTAAGACCACAAATAACTTATATGAAAAAAATAACTACTTAGAAGCTACAATATCACTCTAGCCTTAGCTAGGGCCTTAGCATTCTATTACAAAGAAAAGAAGAGAAAAACACTAAAGAAGAAGAAGAGGAGCACTAAGGAGAGACTTCAAGTTGGTGGAAGAGTTTCAAGTTTAGATCTAGATCTAGTTTTTCCTCCCTCCTTCCCTCTAGAGCTTTCCCCTTTTTATGGAAGTGGAGGGCGCTTCGTATTGATTGCTTTGGATCTAAGCCATGTGACCTCCACTTTTTCCTTGGATTCCCTCATCCGGTAGTAGTTGCACTTCATTAGTGGGCTTGAATCAACTTGTTAGCTTTTCTCATAGACTCGATGGGCTGAAATCTCTACATCGACAAAGTAGTCTACAACAATTAATGTAAGCACTCATTAGAACATGTATGAAGCCCATTTCATCACTAAAGCTTATAAGATAAATGAAGTATAATCAATCATAGATTAACCAACAAATATAGCTAAAAGTATTAGGAATAAGTGTATATAAATTGATATAAATGCCCATCAAACTTGCAAAACTACTTACCAGAAGGTTGTTTGAGCTCAAATCAGAAACAAGAACTAGCAATCGGAGAGACAAAGAGAAAGAGGAGGGATTGGATTTGCTTGGGTGGGTGATGGGGGGACCAAGATTCCGACCAGTTGTGGAAATTCACTCACAAAAATAAAAATGCAGAGCAGATCAGATCGGAGATAGGAACAAGATTCTTTTTGTCAAAGGAGGCATCTCGAGCAGGGAAGGTGAAACTTCTACAAGAAAGGGAAGGCGAGATGTCTCAAGCAGCTGACAGCAACAGACGGTGCGAGCGTCCAATCGAAAATGACATCAGGAGAGGTATGGACTTGGAGCTACACGGCGGCTGTCCAGTAGGAGACAATGGCGGTAGAGGGAAGGGTTCTTCATATTCAGGAGAAAAACTTGAAATGAGAGGAAACCCTTATTTGAGGGCAGGAGCAAAGCAATTTTAGAATTTGGAAGGGCAAATACAGTCATTTCCACTCCCTCAGTAGATAATTCTGAGAACACAAAAGGCACTTTTTTAGAAAATCTAAGGCTTTAGCTACAATTTCCTAGTAAAATATGGTTTTGTCTTAGCAAAATCATTTTTTTAAAATCTGCCTTCCATACGGGATTTTGCCCAAAGGTGACTTTTGTACCTGAAAATCTGCCTCCCAAACGCACCCTTAGTGTATATATTTAGGGATGCCACCCAGGCCGGGTTTTTACCCGACCCAACCCGGCCTTATTGGGCCGGTTCTGGGAAGCCTTACAAAATACCGGTTCCGGTTACGAGTTTGAAAGAGGAACCGATGCACAGAGTCAGGGCAGGTTTGGGTATTATATTAAAACACGACCCGACCCGATATATATAGGTATCCAACTCAAGTTAGGGCTCTCTTCATGTTTTGCATTGAACAATTTTAAATTTTTTTTATATTTATTTTTATCTTTATTAATTTATTTTTTATCATTTTTTACTTGAGGCTAATTTGATTGTGACGGTATCTTAAAATACCATGCTGTTGAAGTTGGCAATTAAGGTGATGTCCACCAATTAAAGTTTGTATTGAAAATCTTCTTTTTATTTTTTTCTTTTGGTGCCCTTTTTAAGCCTGAAGGAGTGAAAAATAATCAAAATTTAATATGCAAGTTTGAAAAATAATAAAAATAGATAGAATAATTTTGATTTGGTACCGGGGCAGGGCGGGGCGGTTCCGGGTTTGGTACCGGGGAGGTTCTGGGTCCAAAAACTGGACCCGTAGTGGGTCTGGGGTGGTTCCGGGACCGGGTTTGCCATGAACCAACCCAAACCCGGCCCAGTGGCATCCCAATATATATTACTTTTGATTGGGAAATATAAATATAAAACTTCAAATATATCAATTAAATTATGACTATAATCAATTATCATAATTCATAGATACAAAGCAAATCCAGGGTTATTTCCATGTACAAAAAAGCAAAGTTAATGTAGCGTTAACTGTCTCTAAAACTATGATTATGATCCTCAAAACTGATTACCAAAACTACATTTTCTAGGACAACAAATATGTCTGAAATATAAATATTTTACACTTTTGCATGTTTATAAGCAGAAATCCTAGAATATGTTTTCAGTCTAGGAGTATTAATTGAGCTTCCCTTTTATATGTATCCTTCTGATGTGGTATTTTTTCTTGACACTTTGTTTATGTGTTTTGCTTTAGTTAATTAGTAGAATCTAAATTCCCCTTCTATACTATTTTTTTAAAAGAAAAATTGGCATATTTCCAATGCTAGAGCTATACCAAAGGTTGGTGGGTAGTTCGCAATTTTCTTACCGTATTACTCCAAAGCTGATACTATGCATAGTTCCATCAGACACTCAAAAGAAGATTCAAAGTGGGATTATATTAAGAGAAAAGTTTAAATGAGATTTTTCTTGTATAGCTTATATGAGGCTAATTCATATTGTAGCCGTTGGATCTTGATCTAACAACTATAAGATTCACTATTATATCAGACTCTAACTACCTAAAAGATTGGCCCATGCTCTTTATATACAAAAAAAAGATTTCGTATAAACCGATATCTTATATTAAATTATTAATGCAATTTGTTGATAAATTATGACCTAGTACTACAAATACTGTATCTTTTAACAAGTTGACAGGGCAACGCGTTCCGACTGACCATACATAAGCAAGTCACAAGTCTGCTGCTTCCACTTTAGTATTTTACTAACATAAATATCTCTCAGCCCCCTCTTCTCTCCTCTCTGCCTCCCTCATCCTTTCCTTAGCTCTCCTGAGCTGCCCAGATGCCGGTACTCATCTCTTTGAATCTAAACCACCTCTTCGACTTAAATCTGACCAGTTCCACTTCTTTTCCGATCTGGGTATCTATCTGTTTCTGACCCAGATCACTGTTTCTTGTTTCTAACTGTTGGGCTTCCCTTCTTTTGCTTCTTACAAAAACCTTGCAAGAACCCTTTTGCTGAAAGCTTGTTCTCGTCCTCTTTCATCCTTTTTATATCCTAGTGCTTTGCTGGGGATTTAGTTCAATGGTTTTTGAAAGACTGTTGCAGGACAGTGTGTTTTCATCTTTCTAAGGTCAGTTTGAGTTATTGTTTTATGATATATTTATCTTCTGTATTGTATTTTTTGTGTGTTTTAGATGTTACATGATTGGTTTATAATCTTACTTCTTACTGTTTTTGCTGATTTTCTATTGGATGTATTGGATGGAATGCAAAGAATGAAACTTTACTATGTTGGGATGTCTAGAATTGGATTCTTCTTTGGAGGGATTTCCTTGAAGTACTAGGATCAACTAGAACTAGTCTTTTAGACCTGGAGTTGATGGTTTATCTCTATTCATTTATACTTACTGTTTCAATGAACATGAATCTGATTGTCATCTATTTATTTACTAGCCTGAGATCTTTATTGAATGTTTCCATTAGCTGCTTTTGGAGATTAGGGGCTCTTCAATACCTACAAAACGACCATTAGGTGAACGCTGCTTGTTGTATCATTCTATGATTTTGTTGAATGTGAATATCTCACCTTTAGGGATTCTATATCTATTTCTGTTTTTGAGGTTCAAGCGTGGTCTCATAGCTTTTTATAATGGCGAAATATAGCGTATTATTGCTGACTGTCTGTATATCTAATTCAAAAGCCCATCGTTTCAAATAGCTGCAGAGATAAGGATCCTTCTTGGTTCTTCCATCTCAGATGGCTTTCCTTATCTGTTTTTTTGTCCTACCTACTTCTGAGTCCTGAAGAGCTAAATTTGAAATTCACTAAATAAATTAACTAGGTAGGCCTAAGCTCTCCCTCTCCCTCATGTCAGATAGCTTTCCTTCATCAAAGCCATGTTTACTGGTATTTGTTGATCACTTGTTGAATGGAGATAATGGCTGTTGATCAAAATGTAGTGGATAATTTTCTACATTTCACGTGTTACAAGTTAGCTTCGCATTATGGAATTTCAATATCCAACTATGTTGTTGAAGTTTATAGGATTGAAATAGGACACTTCTGTTACCTGTTGCAGCTTTCTTAATTGATTTTTTGGGCGTCTAAATATTTTGGGTAATCTTATACCAATGGGACGTGGAAGAGGAAAAGGCAAGAAAATAAATCCTGTAACCAGCCATGAAGACCCAGGCAGTGGGGATGAAGAAATTATTCCTGCCTATAAGAGAAGGGGGCGGCCTCAAAAATCGTTAAAGAATGAACCTGATGAAGAAGAAGTTGACAAAGTTGAAGAAGAAGATGCAGAAGATACAAAATCTAACAATCTATCCAAAGAGATAAAAGGTTCTCCTGTTGTTGCAGAGAATGGAAAGAAAAGAAGAAGAAAATCTCATCCCAAAGAGAATAACGTTCCTATCAAGGAGGAGAATAGTATTGGAACTCGGTCCAGCACTGATGAGTCAACCAAGACAAATGGATTTCGGCAAAATGGAAGCAGGCGCAAGAGTAAGCCTCGAAGAGCTGCTGAGGTTGGTGTTGAATGCACGTAACTTTCCAGGCATGCTCAAAGTGTGGGTTCTGCCTCTTTTCGAATTGGCAGATAAATTCATTGTAACCTTTTCTATTGTGTTATGAAGATTTTGTTTTCCTCTGTTTACCTTCATGCAAAACTTTATATTAGACCTATGGAGGTGATATACTGCCTGTATTCTTTTTTAAGGCATAAAATTGCTATTTTCATTACTTCTCAGTTCTTACCATATGATATTTTTGGACCATGTAACAACAAGCTTCTTCTTCTGTTGTTCTACTAAATTTGAACGTTACATAAACTTTCTTCGGTTTGGCTGAGTTTGTATATAAGCATGAAACCAGTGTTTTTGCCTGTTTGGTATTTTTTCTTCTAAGATTAAAATATGATCTTTTACATATTATGAATGTGGGATCTATTTATTATTGTAATGGAGTTGTTAAAGAAGTTTAATCTATCGTGCTTTTTCCGTACCCTTGTTTATATGTAACTGCTTGGTGAGTATCTACTTATTTTTTTTCTTTTATATATTTGTATGCATCACATCCTTGTGGGTGAAAAAAGATGTTCTTATTATGTCTGAACCCTCAAGCAAAGAATGGCTTGATTATTGAAAGAATGCCAACTGCCAAGAGTGCTTGTCAATTACCTACTTTAAGCAAGGGAAATTCAGCTTTTTGCTCATTTAGGGGCGGGTATAATATGGTGATTGCCTTGTTACAAACTTAGCAAAGATAATACAATATTTGAGAGCAGTGCACAGAGCTGCTTGGTAGAGAATTATTGCTCATCCATATGACATTAGCTGGAGCAAATTTCAACCCACTGTTTTTGCTTGATTGAATCACCTATGAGAAAAGGAGCATAAAAAGATGTATACAAACTGTATGGTACAGAAGATGTGGTCTATGAGCTAGAATAGGGATCCTGTAAGGTCTTCTAGAATATATGAGCTTTGATCCACTCCTTTTGCTTTTGAGAAAATAAATGCCTTGAAAGCCGCTGATATTTCTATTTTCAGTAATCTGCATGAACCTGTGCAGATTTTTTTTTTCTTTTTTGAAAACTACCCAGCTGTTGAAACAATTTCAGATGCAACCAGGCTGTAGTTTTCAAAGGTACTAAGCTTTTTCTTCTCTCTTTCTTTAAAATAAACTACTTGTATTTTTGTTTTCAAATCGATGAAATTTCCTACAAGTGAAGATTATATGATCTTATCTGAAAAATATGGGTGCAATTTGCCCTACAAGAGAGCCTTTTGGGTTTGTATGGGTGGTAGCATTTTCCAACGGGCAATGATAACCCTACAGCAGATTCCTACTCATTTCCATACACATCAGCTGTGTATGGAAAATGTGTAGGAATATGCTGTACAAATATCGTTTCCCTTCTGTCAATACTCTTTATGGGTGGTGCGAGTGTGCAACTGATGGACATTGGGAAATGGCCTGTGACTATATGTATTGATGACTGCTATCCTGGGTTTTTTTGGATGCTCTCTGATCAGGTAGAGACAGAGTAAGGTAGAGAATATAAACAACAGACTGCTTCCATCCCAATTTACATGCTTCATCGGGAAAAAAGGTATGCCCAAATTAAATGCTCCATGAAGCTCAATTCGAGTTGCTGGGTACTTAAAAGAGAACCACCAAGTACCATAATGTTATGATGTTTGTTCTATTGGACTGTGGGTCTCACCACGCAATAAAAACGAGCATTTCTTCGGCTGCAGCTATTAAATTACGAAGGCGGTAGTAGTATTTTGATAGTAAGTATTCAGATACAGTGTCGTAATTCTATAGTGTCATACAATCGATTACACTTTATTATACTAAGAGCATATCATCTAATTAGAATTTGGGAATCCAGTAGGTACAGTCGATAACTATCCCTCTCAACTTTGCCAGACCCTGAATTACATTTATCTTTAACAACGAGGGGTGTCTGAGTCCATAGACCTGACTAAAAGGGACAAAGGGCAGCCGGCCTCTTAGAGCACCGTATCTCATAGCCAATCCCCTCACCCACCTACAAGGCCCACTTATCGTATACACCTTGTAAATTGGGATTAATCCCTAAGTAGGTGGCCGATGGTCCATTGTAAGAGCAATTTCTATTGAATTTTAGATCCGGATCAATGTCCATTGTAGTAACAGTTGAGTAAAGGAACAACCGACAGAAAGTACACAAAACAAAATTGACTATGGTCAGTCACACTGAAAAGAAACTTAACTGATGGGCCATCAACAACCACCAAACTACACATGCAAGCACAGTAGCATACTTTTTTTGGTCCAAGTTAGAGCTAAGAGATTTCAAATTCTTGGTCCTGGATCTACTAATCTTCTAGCTCCAGGTTGTGATTACAATCCTCAAATCCATTTAGGAAATATATGAAGAGATGAGTTTATATGAGATAGTTCTCATATAAGAAGCATGAGGTCAATCTTTATTGCCGTTAGATTACGATGGGAGGGTAGACATCAAAGAGTGAGTAGGTGAGTGTGTCACATCAAAGAGTGAGTGAGATCATTATGTATGATTCAAAGTGGCCTCATATAAGCAATATGAGAGCGATCTCATTTAAACTTTTCCCATATATGAATTTCATATACGGGGAATGCATGGCTGCAATCAACAATAATATATTCATGGTAATGGACTGTACGAATTTGAAACTGATAATATGTGCTGTAACGCACATATCAAATACGCTAAGATGTATCGCGAGCTGTCAGATCCAACAATCCCTTTATTACGGGCGCCACATGAATGCTTAAATGCATATGAGATGTTTAGAAGTTACCTTAATTCTTAAATGTAATACTTCTGTGGATACTAAAATTTTTATTAGTTTTCATATTATTTATTGTTATGAAAGCATAGCAAAGCTTAGTAAATCAGTTAAATATTGTGACTTTTGAAAAACAATAATTACATTTAGCCACATAATACATTGTTAACTGATTAATCTACTGTTTGCCCATTTAGTTCTAGATAATCGGTCAATGGAATTGTTGTTGTTAATGGAGTTTGAAGTTTGAACTATATCAAATTTCATATTGATTGTTGTTATAAATGTATTAATATAAAAGTGTATTTTGTTTAAACTTTTAATTTTGGCAAACAATGCAATCCACTGGTTATAGATTATTCCAATTTAGCTCCGATTAATAGGTCAATGAAACAATTATAGTTGAGGGAGTTTGAATTCGTTCAAGGAAATTAACTGAATGCTAATCAGTGAATGGAACACTAAAGAGCGAAATTTTAGCCCACCTGTTTTGCAGCCCTACTTTCAGGTCTGTGAAAATCTTATTAAGCTGCTAGATCACTTCATCTAGATTCAAAACTATTTGATGGTTGGAATCAATCATTGTTCAACTAAAGTTGTTTATATCTCAATATGTACAACTAATATTACATAAATTTCCATAAATCCACAACTAAGAAAATTAACCATAGTGACTCATGAGAAATAAGAAAATCGGGTAATACAACATAGATGATAGAACAAGTACTTTTTGGCATACAAACAACTATTTCAAGAAGGAAAAAAAATTTGGTTCTCAGTGGAAGAATAAGCCCAAAATGACTTCCCTTTTGCAGCGGGTAACATGGCAAGGGCAACTAACATAGCCCGTAAAAAGTCATAAATGTTGGCCCTAAACTGCCTGTAACGTCCCAAATTTTCAAAATTTATTTTAATGTGAGTAAAGAGAAAGACCGATAAAACATTCATTTTTTCTCATATACAAAACCGTTTCATTCAAAACAACGTCTAAAATAATTTGGAGCACTAAGCCTGGGATTTTGAATATAAAATTAATTGAAGATCTTACAATAAATATTTGATTCAATATATGACTAACTCAGGATCCCGAGTCGATACACTGCACAATTCACAATAACCTACAACTATTACACAATGGCAGTAACAATTCAGAAATTTATGGTTTCAGCATTAATAAATTAGCTTTGACCCAAGGAACTCAAAGTTATGATTATGGTTTCATCGACATCCTGGCTCGCCGGATTGCGATTTTGAAATGAATCTCCTTCCACTCTATTTATTTCTAGCTTATATAAGACTTAGGGTGACTAAAAAAGTCATTTGGGATTCACCAGCAAACCATAAGGAGGGAGAGGGATGATTGGAGGGTGTGAGAAAGGATCCGAAGACTCGGAGAAGATCTCTGGTGCGATCTTCGCTAACCCTAGTGTTGGAGAATACGTTGATGGAATGTTTGGTGATGAGTCTGATGACTCCAATACTTCAATGAGTTACTTGAATAATCTCCATTTCAATGATGAATATCAAGTTGCTAGGACTTGTTATGATTGCATTAGGGTTGTACGACGGATATGGGATGCATGAATGGAAATGCTATGTCATGAAATGACTGAATGAATACTGGCTTATGCGTTAATCGTCAGAGAAGAGCTTCATTCATTATTCATTCTTTCTATTACATATTCACGTCATCTAATCATTTGGTTTCAAATGATACTTCTACAGCAACTTGCATTAGTATTCTTGTAGTGTAGATTAAAGGGCTCATTTAGTACAGGAACAAATCTGATCTATCGAAAGGAGCTGCTTGACGTGATGGGAGTCTTTTGCATTATACATGTCCTCTTAACATGAAAAATATAATATTGTTAATATGTGCATTTGACTGTAAATAAATACTTGGTAATAGATGTGCTTGAGTTGCTATTGTTATGCTATTAGAAACCTGCAATGTCATATTTTTTTTATCATTGTACACTTGAATTAGCAAGACAGATCGATGTTTTTTGTGACTCAATGTGTTCTTTCAAACAGATTTCATTTGCTAGCAGAATTTGACCAACGCAAAAGGAGTTGCCGCAAGCATCTGGCAGGGCACAATGAGCGCAGCTGCATATTTTCTAAAATGTGACCCGGCAGTCCGGCACATACTAAACTATTTCCATAGTCTAGTATGTCCAAGTTGATTCTGTTTTGAAGACAATATTTTCATTACTTACGTATACATGGTAGACAACTCTACTATTGGACGGGTGATTTGAGTGGTGTTGATAGATTACAAACAAGTAGATGACTTGGAATTCTTTCATATCTAAGGATGGAAATTCTACATCCTTACAAAGAGGGCGAACTTACGGATGCATCATTAACGCCAAACTCATAAACCAAATTCTCTAAGCCCCTCCTCTTCCTACCATGACTAATTCCATTTGAAATTAACCTTTGGTAGTAGTAGTCTTCAAAATAAACGCCAACAACACGGGCCAGGTGTTGAAGAACATCCAAGGTGACCGACCCTCTTGGAGAGAGAACTGCATAGGACTACACTAAATCAAGGAAATAGGGAGCACATCCTAACTTACGTGTCTTTTGTTAGGAGTTATTGTACTCCCTCCGTCCAACAGTACCTGTCTGAATTAGAAAATCAAAGTGAATTAAAATGAGTTAGTTTTGGTTTTCTACCCCAGACAAATGATTTTCAACGGAGGGAGTATCATGCTGTTCGAGCTTCACACCCTGTTTTAGCCAGCCCACCCAATGATACACGGATGGTAAATATCCACCGTCCGTTTTAAAGGGGATGGGGTGGCCACAACATGGGGTTGGAGACTACACAGTACACACCCTTGTTCTTATGTGGTTGTCTGGAAGTTATCCATCGCCAGCAAAGAAAAAGGCCTTTTGTTGGCCGGAAAATGGTGAATCAGAGCTAGCCGAACCAGCTAGACATGCCATATACTCACTCCATTCGATATTAATCGTGAATTGATCAGGCCCGGCTTGAATAAGAAGAAGAAGCCAAAGATGGCCAACCACCTTGAATTCATAAAACTTGTGTTAAGATGAACAGCATTTTGGCCAAAATCTGAGTTGAGCTGCTTCACAACTTTGATGACTTCAGCTCACATATAAGCTCAATAAGTCGACTTGGCACACAAATGTGGTGACATTAAGGATGTGTAGTTCATCAGCCCACGGTCAAGCCAGCATATCCCACGTATGCATGGACGGTAGACACACCGACCGTGCGAAGGGGTGGGCTTGCTAAACTTGGGTGTTGAACTACCACTCCTCCTGATGTTAATGATCCTATCCAATTAATATTGGCTTAGTTAATATTCATGTCTAACTTTAAAGTGACAAAACAATGCAAGTACTTGATATTCCATTGTCAGTCAATCAACTCAAATGTCTTCGATCTTGTACTTTGGAATAATCAACACTATCTTTTTTTAGGTACGGTTGTGTTTGTATTTGAGCATGAAACCAATGCTTTTGCCTGTTTGGTATTTTCTCTTATAATATTAAAATATGGTCTTTTCCACATTATGAATATGAGAAATTCTTTTTATTATTGTAATTGAGTTGTTAAAGAAGATTAATCTATCGTGCTTTTTCCGTATCCTTGTCTGTATGTAACTGTTTGGTCAGAATCTAGTAAAATTTTTTCTTTTATTTATTTGTATGCATCACATCTATAAAGAATGGCTTGATTTGTTGAAAAAAAAGAGTAAAGAGCTTGATTAATGGAAGAATGCCAACTGGCGAGAGTGTCCGTCAATTACCTACCTTAAGCAAGGGAAATTCAGCCTTTTGCTCTTTTAGGGCGGGCATAATGTGGTGATTGCCCTGTTACAAACTTAAGCAAAAATAATACTGTAGTTGAGAGCAGTGCACAAAGGTGCATTGTAGAGAATTGTGCTCATCCAGATGAAATTAGCTGGAGCAAATTCTATACCTACTGTTTTGCGCTTGATTGAATTACCTTGAAGATGTATGCAGACTACCATTCAGAAAAGAAAAGGAAACTGTTGTGTCCCCATATGAGACACGAACATGGCCAGGTATCATGGCCAGAGAAGAGGAAGAAGACAGAGAGAAAGTAAAGGAAAATAAATTAATTTTTATTGCATATCAATCCAGGAGGAAGAAGACCCCCTTATAAAGAGGACTCCTAGTTGTCACAATGACGACATAGTGATGACATGACGTTGTATGTCGACATCATGACAACAAATGGCGACATAATTACAACCCATGATTATAGCCCGTTTCATCTAATCAGGCATTTATTACAATCACTAATGGCTTTCAGAAAGGGAAACTAATCTTAATAATAAAATACTGCCTAAGATAGATTACGCGCCTTAGGTGGTGTGTGACGTTCACAACACTCCACCACGCTTCCGCTACCGTCTTGTCCTCAAGGCGGCCAAGTAGTGAAGTGCTCCCGAAGGAAATCCCGCGCTAATTGCTCAAAAAGAACTGGCATAGATGGCAAGAGAACAGAACACACAAAAACTAAGGTAGTAGTTAGCCCACCCAGTGCATAGACCTGTGGTTGAGCAACAGCAGCATTTTCGAAAATGGATGTGGTAATAATTTCAGCATAGAATCCGCTAAAGACAGCACCAACTGCAACACCAATCATCAAGTCAGGGGCATAAAGACCACTAACCAGCCCGGAATCCTTACACAGGGCCGTAGCAACAACTTGGGCAGCCGCTAAGTGGACCAATAGCCCAATTCCTGGAGCTGATGCACTCTTTCCCGTGTGCAGAATCTCTTCAACATTTGTGAAACCTCCATAGAGTATGCCAAGGTACCTCAGTAGTAACTCCAAGAGATTGAGTCGTTGTGCTGCAGCCATGCTAAAAGATAAACCGTGAGGCGATTCTGGCAATATACGAAGGCTCCCGGGTATCAATCCAATACTCCTAGCATATTCTGCATGAGCAGTAGCCATAGGTAATAGCCAGCGTACAGGCGCCCAATGTAGTCCCTCTTCAAGTGGAGCACGAACAACACAACCCTCACCAGCTTTTGTTTTCCGTTGTAGAAGGACAAGAAGAGTTTTTATCCCTCCACATAAAGTCAAAGAATCAGAGAATGACCGAGCTCTAGAAATGTTTGGCTGCACTACTAGCCTGTAATTGAACTGCAGCACTCTGGCAACCTGGTGAGGCTGTGGACAATCAACCATACAGCCACTGTGGCAACGAACATCATCAGTAGCCAGTGAAGAAGCTACTGCCTCCACTAGAAATTCAGTGACCACAAGAAGCTCATCCACAAGTGCATTCACTTCACCTATTGGGCGTGACTCTTCCTGTTGAGGAATTGTATTAACAGAGGCACTTTCACGAATGACCCAGTAGCATCTGAACAACACTTGCATCTGAACAGCATTTGCATTACGCATGGCTGATGACTCTGTGAAAACCATGTCTGCCAACGAAGATATAAGCTTCTTTTGCATACCATAATTGCATAAACTCCACATTTGTAAATCCAAAAGTAGAGTGCGGAAAAGCTGAACCTTTACAGCACGATTGCTTTTCTGGGATTGGCGCAATGATACAATTGCTACCACAAGTCCTTTGTCCCTCAATGCGGCCTTAGAAGATAGTGAACTTCTTATCTCATCGAAATAGAAAGCACCATCATCAGAACTCTCAATGGTGTCACACAACTTCAGTATGTCATTTTGCACAATGTCGACCATGAAGGGATCAACTTCAAAACCTGCCAATTTGACAAGTTCTGCAAGTGTCTCAAATGCCATACCAGCAGCATATGTGCTAGACGCAACTCCATTATTATGGACTCTCCCACGGTCATCACTCTGTATAAGTGTCTTCATGGAATGAAAAACACCATCTACATCTTGCAGAACAACATCAGGTTCCATAAACTTAGCATCATCGTCAACACCATGGCTATTGCAAAGAAAATCAGCAGCAAACTTGGCAAGATGGGCCATAGAAGGGGTCCCCAAAGTTGTCAGATTTATCAAATCAAGATAAGGAGAAGCGACAATGGCCTTAGTATTGAATCGCAGGCCATCTACTCAAGCAACTCTCTTTGCAACTTCAGTAACATTACCAATAATAGAACCATCGAGATGTAGAGGTTTACCTTTGCAGACACCATTGTTGGCGGAAGGAATCTTGTGGACAAGCTGAGAGTCATAATGCCCTTGAACAAGAGTGGGGCTGTTGCTTATGGTTTCACCCGCATTATCAACTTGTGTAGCAGAAACAGGAGATACTAGGTTATCATGTAAGTGAGCATCCCTATTATCCAGCTGAGCCTCCTTCATAGCTTGGAGCATTAATACATGTGACCGTTTTGGAATGCCCTCCTGGGAAATAGTTGTCTCCACAACCAGGGCAACCTCGTTTTCACTAAGAGCCAGAGGTGCGGTACTGTCTCTTAGTGCTGAACTGTCGCCTGGTGACCCTTCAACTATCTCTTCGCTGGTCAGCAATTCATCCTTCGTTTGCAGGTCATCCGCAATGGAAGGATTGGCCGGCACTGATGTTGTTTCCCTTGGATGATGCTCATCCACATATTGGATCACATCGCAGAGAACAAAGTAGCCACCTAATTGTGGTGCTAGAAGGAAGGATTGAGCAATTTTCCTTTCCGAATAGTCATAGCGAGAGAGATAGCCCGTTACCTGAATACTAATTCCACCATCATGTAACTCTTGAACATCTGCAATCTCTACTTCTGCGATCATACTGTCAGAATGGAAAGACAAAATCTTCTCGTATATCCCTTGCAAAGTCGTGACAGAACTTAGAGCACCCTTTGGCTCCGGTCAGCTGAGCCTACTTGAATCTTGGTAAAACTTGAAAGCCTTCTCAGGAGTGGTGTAAAGAATGTAATAATATTGATCAAGAAAGGCATTGCAAACCGCTTAAATATAAATGGAGGTGGAGGAAGTGACTGTAGCCGAAAGAACCGGAGAAAGATCATCCGTTTGCCACTCAGGCATTTCATCAAACAATCGGCGGTCATCTTCAGATCGACTACCGCAGAAGCTGCCAACGGGGCTGAAGTAGTTCGTCACCATAGTGGTGAAGCCACTGCCAGCGAGGTGGACGGTTTGGGAACCGTCAGGAACCATGGCGCCCACGAGGGTGCTGGAGGCGACGGAAAGCACCGTCCTATAGGAAAGGTCGGTCTTTTGTGGGGCAGTGATAGTATCAGTCGGATGGAGACCGCTCGCCTTGAGCACGGTCGGATCTATCCATGCCGTCAGCAACGGTCGCACATCGGAGGTAGTTAGCGGCGTGTAGGAAGACGCGGTCGGTGGAAGCGATCGGGGGTAGGGACAGGCAGAGGCGGAAGTGGAGAGTCGAATCCCCTACGAGGTGGCGGCAATGGGCTTTGTTCTAGCTACGACCAAGAGCGACGAGGAGGCCTCCGCGGCGGTGAGGATTGGGCCGAGGGTCCGGGTGGCAGACCACGCCATGGCCGGCAGAGCAGCGGTGGACTCCCCCATCTGCTCGACATGGGGCAGGCCAGCTCCGTGAACGCTCAAGCTCCCCTAGTGGTAGAGTAGCCATGGCTTGAAGCATTGGCTTGTGCAACCCGGCACAGGAAAGGCGTCTGACTTGCGGTCGGTGGCATGGAAAATTGACTGTAGGGGGTTTCTGTTCGCTAGTAAAAGTTGTTGTAGTCGTTGTGGATAGTAAGAAGCGACAACATCCGATCGCAACTACTCTGATACCAATGTTGTGTCCCCATATGGGACACGAACATGGCCAGGTATCATGGCCGGAGAAGAGGAAGAAGACAGAGAGAAAGTAAAGGAAAATAGATTGATTCTTATTGCATATCTATCCCGGAGGAAGAAGGACCTCTTATAAAGAGGACTCTTAGTTGTCACAATAACGACATAGTGATGACATGACGTTGTATGTCGATATCATGACAACAAATGACGACATAATTACAACCCATGATTACAGCCTGTTTCATCTAATCAGGCATTTATTGCAATCACTAATGGCCTTCAGAAAGGAAAACTAATCTTAATAATAAAATACTGCCTAAGATAGATTACGTGCCTTAGTTGGTGTGTGACGTTCACAACAGAAACAAAAAGATGTATACAAACTATATGGTATAGAAGAGTTGGTTTATGAGCTGGAACAGAGATCCTGTTAGGCCTCGTAGAAATGCATGAGCTTCATCTGTGGGTTTGATCCACTCCTTTTGCCTTCGAAACGATAAATGCCTTGAAAGTCGCTGATATTCAAATTCTATTTTCAGTAGTCTCCATGACCATGTGCAAAATTTTTTCTTTTTTGGAAAACTATCCAGCTGTTGAAACAATTTCAGATGCAACCAGGTTTTAGTTTCCAAAGGTACACAACCTTTACCTCTCTCTCTTTTTTTAAACAATTACTTGTATTTTGTTTTTCAAAATGATGAAATGGCCTACAAATGAAGATTGATGATCTTATCCTAAAATATGGGTGCTCCAATTGCCCTATAAGAGGGCCTTTGGGTTTGTATGAGTGGTAGCATGTTCCAATACTATTTTGGGGTTCACAGCTTTCTTTTGGCTACATGGAACCCCAGCCGTGGCCTTATGGAAGGATCACCATTCTAGAGATGAAAGTTATAAGGTTACAGGGAATCAAATATTCAGTGCCGCCCTCCTCGGCCGACGGTCCTAAACAATCAAAATCTTATTAGAGCATATTGAATGAATTTCAAACCATGAACATTGTCCCTAAGTAAGATCCCTATACCTGGGCATAGAAGTGGTATGCACCCTAAGTAGGAAGAACAAGATACTCACTCTATCCCACACCGGTAGTCCTATTTAAGACAATTTATGTGAGATGGAGAAGGTATATTGTGTTTTCTTCTTTTTGATCTTTTATATGAGAGTATTGTGTTGGATAATTTCGTATTATTTGTTTCAAATAGATGCTTTGATGAAAATTTGGAAGAGTTTGGTGCAACTGATGGACATTGGGAAGTGGCTATCTGAGTTTTATTTTTGTTCTTTTGGCGACTTTGTGATCAGGTAGAGACAGAGTACGGATCATCGCAATAAGGTAGAACCGAAAACATAAAAATTATAAATCCCTCCCGTCCTAATTTACATGCTCCATTGGAAAAAAAATGGGTGTCCCAAATTATATGCTCCATGGGTCTCAACTCTCAATTAAGTGGCTAGGTACTTAAAAGTTAAAAGAGACCCACCAAGCGCAGTTTTGTTCTATTTGACTGTGGATCCCACTAAATAAAAATGAGTCGTTCTTCCGATGCGGTTATTAAATTACAATGGAAAGAGTAGCATTTAAGCAGTAACAGTGTCATAATTCTACATTATCATACACTCGACTATACATTTTTTTTGGTAATTAAGTCGACTATATATTATAGCAATATCATAACATATAATTAAAAATGGCAATTTGGTAGCTACCGTCTTGCTAATTATCCCTCTAAACTTTTCCTGATCCCTATTTCCTTTTTTTTTTATGACTCATGAGTCCTTAGACTGACTAGGCCGTTTGGATCGTGAAAAATCGAAAACATCTACAGTAAAAAATTCACTTTCACTATTTATTTTCGAATTTTTCACTGTTTCTGAGGTGTTTCAACATCCACAGTGAAGGATGTTTTGGATATTTCACTATCCAAACGGCCCCTTAGGGAAAAAAACACCCAGCCTCTTAGAGCACCATATGTCACTGCATATGCACTAGCAAGAGCAATTTCCATTCTTATAATTTTAGATTCGAATCATTGTCAATTGTAGACTTTTGGAGGAACAGTTGAGTAAAGGAACGGCCGGCCGAAAGTACACAAAACAAAATTGACCGTGGTCCAGACACACTGAAAAGAAACTTAACTGATGGGCCAGCAGCAAACACTCAAAGGTACAAAATGCAAGCACGGTAGCATACTTTTTTGGTTCAAGATAGAGCTATAGATTGCAAATTCTTGGTCCTGGATCTGCTAGCCTTCTAGCTCTAGATTGTGAGTTACAATCCTTGGGACAATTTAGGGAAGAGATGAATTTCCTATGCATGGTGAATGCAAGACAGCAATCTAAAATACATTCACAGCAATAGACCATAACAAGTTGGAAATAGAGAATACGCTTCCGCGCATATTTCAAATACCCGCTGAGGTATGTTGCAAGCCATCAGATCCAACAACTTGTGTTTTTTTTTGCTAACCAAGAAATTTTTTTCAACTAAGAGATATTACTGGCAAGGAGACCTCCTCACCTACAACCACAACGGATGAAGAAGGAACTCCAGACACATAATTAAAACTGATCAACAACTTCTCATAAACATAAGATAAAAAACATTCAGGTGATGTTCCATAGAGAGAGGCACAACGTCGAGCTCGAATCCATTGCAGAGGACCTCTAACCCAAACATCCTAGGCTATCTCTAAATAGTCGAAAAACGAATACCGATTAACTAATAAAATACAACTCTCAAGAGAAACATACAGTGGAGCTAAGCAGCAACATCACAACTAGTAGCCCTAGAGATAATCATCCAACTGTTAGGCAGCTACTACAAATCCGGGTGCTTGAATGCATGCCCATCGCAATAAAGATTGTATCCTACCCCTTGATCCTCGACCTAGTTGAACACCACTCAATTGGGGCTCGCCCAAAGAATAAGCCAACCAATTGTACCTAAGGGGAATGAAATCCGACGACAAAGGAGTTGATCAAAGCAAACTCCCAAAGGAAGAGAACCAACAAAAGAGTTGCCTTTGTCAATGAAACCTTCTATTGAATCTAGTACATCCACTTAAAGGCTAGGGGAAGAGGCTCAGAAGAGGTGGGGA
Source organism: Houttuynia cordata (assembly GCA_039654745.1). Lineage (NCBI taxonomy): Eukaryota > Viridiplantae > Streptophyta > Magnoliopsida > Piperales > Saururaceae > Houttuynia > Houttuynia cordata. The sequence goes on from CM077502.1 coordinate 68,309,747, forward strand.
GGAGGAGAAGCAAGGCTTCCCTACCACCACCCTCCCTACCACCAAAAGACCCACAAAATAAAACAAAAAGGCGGGGAGGTTATCCACCAGCGTGGGGGCTCATTTTTAGGACAGACATCATCATGGCTGGACTGCGAACTAGTCGCCGATGGGGAAGGGGGAGGTCAAGGCAAGACAAGTGAGGGCGGTAAAAAACTTCAAAGTTCGCTACCCCTCCAATGGTTCTCGACCCCTCTCTTGCCTAACCTGCCAACTAGTACTGTAGTGCCGGGTGGGGTCTATTGGAAGGGAAAAGAGGCTCCCACTCAACACTGACTCAAACAGGCAAACACAACCAACTACTATTGCTATAATTTACAAATTCTAGATCCAACAACTTGTGTGATTTTGGGGAACATGAAGGATTATAAAGACAACCTTACATCTTGTTTTATAGGCACCACACGATTAAATGAATAAGAGATGTTTATAACTTATCCTAAATGCAATGCATACTAAAACTTTGTAAATCAGTTAAATGTTGTGCCTTTTAAAAGGCAATACTTACATTTTGCTACAGAATACATAATTAACTGATTCGTTAAACTGTTCTCGCATTTAGTTCTAGATAAGCGATTAATGAAGTTTGAACTATATCAAATTATACATCGTTTTATGGTCATAACTCATAATTAGATTAATTGTTATAAAATTTTATTTTGTGCGTTGTAAATTTGTATTTTTCTTAAAGTTGTAATTCTGACAAACAATGCAATCCACTGGTTAACTCTAAATAATAGGTTAATGGAACAGTTATGGTGAAGGGAATTTGACTTGGTTACAGGGAATTAACTGAATGATAACCAATAAATGGAACACTTCATCTAAATTCTATGAGATCCTAATTAAGCTGCCAGATTAACTTCATCTAAATGCAAAACTATTTCATGGTTGGACTGAGTTATTCTTTGACTAAAAGTTGTTCATATCCCAATATGTACATACATTAACTTCATAAATCCACAACTAAGACAGTGTACCAAATGACTCATATGAAATAAGGAAATCAGCCAATAGAACATAGATGATAGAACAAGTAATTTTTGGCATGCAAAAATCTATTCCAACAACAAAAACAAATTGTGCTCCCTGGAAGAATAAGCGCAAAACGAGTTCCCTATGCAGCGGCTAGATCCAGGACCCTTAAGTCCTCAACCTGGAAAGGGCAACTAACATAGCCCATAATCAAGGGTGGGCCCTTAACCGCTCACGCCACAAGGCCCACTCCAATAAGGGGTTCATTTTGGGCTCATTCTTTGAGGAAACACCAAAAAAGTCTTCAAAATTGACTGCAAAGCATATTTAGTAAGAGGACGGTTTACATGAGATCGGAGCATGAGGCTAATTTTTTAGGTCGTTAGATTCTGATCCAATGGTGGGTATTAAATTAATGGGTAGATGAGTGTGTCCAATCAGCGGATAAGTGAACTTTTTGTAACCATCAGATCAAGATCTAATAGTTAAGACTTAAAGTGGCCTCATGTAAGCCAAATGAGAGCAATCTCATTTAAAATTTTCTCATTTAGTAAGGATAATGCTTACAAAGATTTTTCTTAAAATAGTAGCATAATCCTGTTAGTATGCGCTGCATGCCGATGCATGTGCGGCGGATGAATCTGCCGCACGATTTCGGTCATTGTGCCCAGGTAGTACATGGGACACAAGTTTTAATCTCCTCTCCACCTCTGATCTTAATGCACACCATCCAACCTCGATCAGATGCCATTGCATATATTTTCTAATATGTGACCCGGCACATATTAACTATTCCAAGTTGATCCCGTTTGGAAGTTAATGGTCTCATTAGTGATTTGACAGGTGTTGATAGATTACAAACAAGTAAACGACTTAGAGTTCTTTAATATCAAAGGTTGGAAGTTTTAGTTTCGTTTTACAAAGAAGGCAAACTTTCTCTAAGCCCCATCCTTTTCCTTCCATGACTAGCTCCATTTGAAATAAACCTTTGGTAGTAGTAGCCTCCAAAACCATCGCCATCCACACGGGCCGGGTGTAGAAGAACGTCCAAGATGACCCTCTTGGGGAGAGAATTGCATAGGACCACGCCAAATCAAGGATATAGGCATCATTCCTAGCTACTGCATCTTATGTTAGGAATTATTGTATCATGTTTTTCTAGCTTAAATGTTGATCTAGGGCCGGAGTTATGCTATACACAGTGGCTGCCTTTTCAGGCGGCTTTCTAGGCATGGGGGAGGGCCCATGGATTTAATGATTGGGCCCACCGATCAGAACCAATGCCTCACCTAAAGCCTGAAAAGGCGACTGCTGGGTCATACATTTTTTCCATAGGATGTGTATATATATATATACTATTCTCTGTTTTATCCTGCCCACCACATTATACACGGATGGTAAATATCCACTGTCGGGCGTTTGGGGCGTGAAAAATCTGGACCATCCAACTGTAAAAAAATTCAGCTGGTTAGGATTTTTGGGATAATCCGTTAACCAGCTGAAATACCTTACCAGGTGGTTTTTTGGGAGGGGATGAAACAGATTTTTCACGCCCCAAAAGACTACACTGTGCACACCCTTGTTCTTATGTGGTTGTCTGGATGTTATCCATTGCCAGCAAAGAAACAAGGCCTTTTGTTGGAAAATGGTCAATCAGAGCTAGCCAAACCAGCTAGACATACCGCATTCCATATTAATACCCTCAATTGATCAAACCCAGCAAGCTTGAGCCTTCAAGAAGAAGAAGAAGAAGCCAAAGATAGCCAACCACCTTGAATTCATAAAACTTGACGTGAGATGAGCAGCATGAGGCCAAAAGCTGAGTTGAGCTGCTTTACAACTTTGATGACTTCAGCTCAAATATAAGCTCACTAAGTCGACTTGGCTCAGAGAGGCTTACAAATGAATCTGGAGATGTTAAGAATGTGTAGTTCATCGCCTCACAGTCAAGCCAGCAAATCCTACCTGTATACAGACGTTGACTGTCCCCCGTTTGAAAATACATGGACGGTGGACGCCCAACGACTGTGTGAAGGGGTGGGCTGGCTAAAAATGGGGTGGTGAACTACCGATCCTGATGTTATTTATCCCATCGAATCAATATAGGCTCAATTAATATTCATATCTAATTTCAAAGTGACAACACTTTGCAACTACTTGATAATTCCCTTGTCAGTTAATCAACACAAAAGTCATCGATCTTTTACTTTGGAATAATTATAGGAATCGTTGCTTAATTAGGCTATATAAGAAGTACAAGATCTGTTAAGCCTTTGAACAAATCTTACTTTCATGTTTGGTTAAATCAGTGTACTTTGTTTTCTTTCCACAAGTCTGCTTGACAATTAAAATAACTCGAGTTCTGTTCGTATGTACTCGACTCAAACACATATGAGTGCGCCTAGCATCACTGGCTGTAGAATTTCAATCTAACGACAAGCGTTAGTATAGGGGCAGCGGATTTTCATCAAAAACACGCCATCAGATCACCATCCGAGAGCTCACAACGCCTTGGCGTATGCAGACGCTTGTGAGCCAAGGCGATCACCAACATCATGAGTTTCTTTCCAACAAACCTACCAAAATTGGTGTAAAACAAAATTAAAGTGTTCCATCTACTTCAACCTAACTTTCTCCAATTGCTTTCAATAGCTGTTTTTTGTCTTCACAACATGTCAATACCTCTGTTAAACTCATTGATGCCAAACTCACAACCCAACATCTATCTAGCAATAATTGAGATGGGGGCAGGGGGCAAACCAAACTCTCAAACTCCAAACAACTTCCTTCCTCTTATGATGCCACTCAGTCCCTCCCAATCTCCAATCATTCCCATCAACCAACAAGATATAGCCTTGGTAGATTTATGTTATTGCATTTCCTACAATAATTGAAGGCCCATTTGATCACAATGAATGGTCACCCACAAACACAAATCTGAAAAGACCCATCACTCATCAGTCATCACTGTCAAGTCTGTGAGAAAAATGTTGCCACAAAAAAGTTTTGGAGAGAAAATTGTTTTTTGAAGTTTTTAAACATGGGGCCTCATCATTAGAGGAGCTTCAATTCTCATCTAACTACAAGCTAAAGAAGAAGAACTAAAAGCAAATCCAGTTCTTTCTGCCTCCTGACCAAGCCACTCAAGTAAAGCAAAAGAATGATCCTCACCACCTCTCGGAAAGCTAAAAAGCAAAAAGATCAAAAGCCTTTGCCTAGTTAAGATTAAACTACAATCAACTTTCCCAAGAAGATGATGGGTTGAGCTCCCTCTTGGCTGAAAACCGACCAAAACCTCTTCTCCAAACAGCTCATGTACTTCCACCTTTCCATCGCTCTATCTCTTTCTCTGAGTACAGGCAACTAGGCATGGCCCAGTTGGTAAGAGCCAACTCCAGAAGAAGACACATCACTTCCTTTTCTCTAGTACATCTTCTTCTTTTCTATTTTTTTTTGTTGTTTCCTTTTTGAAAACCACTATCTTCTTGTTTTTCTCATAGGAGTTCTGGGCATGAATGTAGTGGAAAGCTGGATTAATGGAGATGGGCTCAAGCTCCTTAGGTTCAACATCTGGGTCCAGTGATTTGCTGAATGGTTTGAAGTTCGGACAGAAAATCTACTTTGAGGATGTGGGTAGTGTTGTGAACTCTTCACCACCTTTAGCTGCTCCTCCTGCTTCAGCTCCTTCTTCAGAGCTGAACTCATCTTCTTCAAAGAAGGGGCGAGGGGTTTCAGCTACTCCAAGGTGCCAGGTTGAAGGATGTAATGTAGATTTAACTGGGTCAAAGACTTACTATTGTAGGCACAAGGTCTGTGGCATGCATTCCAAGTCTCCTAAGGTGATTGTGACTGGCTTGGAGCAGAGGTTTTGCCAGCAGTGCAGCAGGTTAGTTGTGTCTCCTTCCTAGCTTCTCAAGTTTCAAGCTTTAGCTTGTTGGTTCTGCTTTTTGTTTACATTTTCCTAGATTTCGCTTGGTTGTGGTGGTTTATGTACACTAGATTTCTCTGTAATATGCTGTGAAAGCGGTGTGAAGTTATCTGGGCTCAACTTTGTGCTAATGATGATTGGTCTAAAATCTTGTCTTCTATTTTTTCCTTTTTCTTGTAAAGAAGATCAACTTTTTTTTTGGAATTACCTGTATGTCGAAAATTTTACTGTTTACTTCGTGACTGTTGAAGCTAAATAATGGGATTCGCAGTCTTTCCTTGTTCTTTTTAATTAATCAACACTGCTGAAGTGTATGCTTTTGAACTTTATTTTTAGGGATCGGACAATGAATTGATGAAATATACTTTTGAATTTAGTTTCCTGTTTTATTGGAAGGTAATTGGTGGGTTTGCATTCTTCTTGAGTTCAGACATCTTTCTTTTCCTGACGTTTTGGAGTTTCTAGAGTGATCGTTTTAGTAGCTGTTTTTTTGAAATTACAGTGGGTTTCATGATCTCTATTGCGCAAAAATCTGCTTCCCCTTCATTCTTTTATATCTATTCTGCGATTTCCGTTATTGCAATTTTCTGATATTTCTCCTATTGTTTTGATGAATGTGATGTCCTTGTAAAGATAATAGGAGTATATTTCCTTTTATTTTATTTTAGATTTTGTAGGTCCATTTCTGCTGGCTAACTTTTTTCTTTAGATCTGGATTGTGTTAAGTTTTGTTACAAATATAGACATCTTTCTATACTTACCACTAAAAATTTAATTTGGATTATTTTCTCATTCTCTATTTCTCATAGTTTATGTTCATGGTTTTCATGATAGAAACATAAATGTGCTCCACCTTGACATGTTCCTTACCTAACGAGAATAAGATGCTGCTTTCATTTTCATAAACTCTCAAAAATTATTCTCTTGGGTCTCTTTCCAGGGTCAACAAGTTAAATTTAATTTGAATGCTTCATGTTTTAAATTTACAAGATCTTGACATCTTATCCTCCATGTGCAGGGCTCTTATCTGGGCTTGATGCTGATGGAAAAGCATACATTCATTTATTTGTCGTCTTACATATGTTTGATCTAGTTGTGGTTACTGTGATTTATTTTTGGAAATGATTGTTTGTTCTAATCCTTTTTCATGTGTAGTTTTTGCTATTTTCTTGCTCTTTGTTAAGGGATGTTTGCAGTTTGCACAATCGGTGTTCTGTGTATGTCTCTCTGCACTATAATGCCGCACAGAGTTTCTGCATGATTCAATGATGATTATCACAACACATGTTCACTACTATACAAGTCGTTTACCTTTGAGTATTTATGCCTGTATCTATCTGATTATTTTGATTTGAAAGAATTTATGAGTTTGGATTCAGAAGGACGGATAAATTTGGGGTAAGCTAAAATGCATTCTAGAGAAAAGAAAGAGCTCTAGGGTTTAATGGCCAACTTACTGATAGAGCAGGGTAATAATCATGTTAAATAGTGAATCAGTTGCCGCATTGCTAAACTCTGTGTTTTTGTTTTTGGCAACAACTAAATCATATGTTAATTGGTCAGATAAGAGTTTCATTCATTGTCCATTCTTTTTAATAATTATTCATTACTCATTCTTTCTATTACATATTCAAGTCATATAATCCATTTGGTTTCAAATAATTTCCACAGCAACTTGAATTAGTATTCTTGTAGTTGTAGATTAAAGGGCTCATTTAGTACAAGAACAAGTCTGGTGTATCAAAAATAGCTGCTTGACGTGATGGGAGTCTTTTGCATTATGCTTTGGAAATGCAAAAGATGTCCTCTTAACATGAAAAACTTAAACAATATGGCCATACCAGGGATGCACTTATTTGCTATACCTTTCTAGCCACCAAGGTACAGGCTTTATTTCTATGTCCTTTGATATGTGTGTGCATTTGATTGTTACTAACTAACTTGAGTTGCTATTATTATGATATTTAAGACCTCAATATCATATTAATTTTCTTATCCCTGTACACTTGAATTACCAAGATAGGTTGGTGTTTCTTTGACTGAATATGTTCTTTCCAACAGATTTCATTTGCTAGCAGAATTTGATCAACGCAAAAGGAGTTGTCGCAGGCGTCTGGCAGGCCACAATGAGCGTCGAAGGAAGGCACCTCCTGGCTCTTTATTGTCTTCACGTTATTTGCATGATTCCTCATCCATTCATGGTAAAATGCTACTAGATAGTTACCAAATACATATAATTACGAAAAATTCTCAATTCTATCTGGCAGTTTGATCAATTTCTTCTTTTCGGTTATGAATGCCTAATATACAGATGCTAGCAAACTCAGAGGCTTCTGGGACTTCCCCTATACAAAGTGTCCAAGGCGCGATGTATGGCCTCCATCTAGAGATGTAAATCATGTATTTCTCAATGAAGTCACATCCTCTGGGAGGGTCCTCTCAAATTTATGCCAGGGAAGCTTTGATACTTCTTCTGTTAATGTTTCCACTCACATGGCCCAACCATATCTCCAGAGTTTGTTCGGTGGGACTTCAATTCCTTGTTCAGAAACGCAGGCAGGTGAATGTTTCGCTGAAGTCTCCGACTCAGCTTGTGCTCTCTCTCTTCTGTCAACACAACAATGGGACCAAAGAATTCGATCTTCGGGTTTCAACAACTATATGAACAATGAGATCGCCCTCATACCTCAACCAATTTCAAATGTTTCAACCAACACTACAAGCAACCTCTGGAGTTTCAAGAGCCATGAAGATGGTAACTCGGATCACTTGGATTTCCAACAATTGCACTGTTCCATTAATGGTAACCGCTTCCTCAAACAATCCGAAATGGATGAGTCGGCTGCAAGGCAGCACATGAATCCTGGACAAACCAGAGCCTGTGGTTCAACTTCTTATCAGATGAACTGGTCACTTTAAGAACCGTGTGCATTCTGTGCGATCTCTTCGACTCTTATTCAGACTCCTGCTTTGGTCTCATGAATATCATAAGAGATTCATGGCATTGAACTCATCTGATTTTTCTCGCTAGAAACTGCTTCATTTGAGACTTTCATGTGTTTGGATAGAGTCAACACTGAAGGGGATAATTTCTGTTGCAATGCCGTAAAATTTACTATGCCTCTATAATTGTGTTTCATGTATCCAGTTTGAATTAAGAGGACCTTTCTGCAAATCTCATTTTGTACTCTTGAAAAATAAAATGGATCTGTAGTAGGAAAAGAAGAAAGATTGTACATTAGTCCAAAAAAATGGACAAGCCCTCAGGCTAAGAGCTTAAGATTGATCTGCGTAGGATCTAAATGTGAAGATGCTTCTTTCTATTATAATTATAGGTACAAGTATAGGTATGAGCTAATGTAGTAGCTTGCCGCAATACGTCAGGTGTGCAGGTTAGCTATCAGATTGTGATTTAATGGCGTGCGTTAATACAAGGAGCAGCCTCCTTTCCAAATTGAGACACTAAATGCCGGATGGAGTATTTAATCTTCAGGAAATTAAAAGCGTGGATAAAAAACTATTAGGGTTCATATTTGCATACGACAATAAAAGTATCATATTTTCAGGGGGGCATAAACCAAAACATATCGTTAGTACATTATGAAATATGAAGTAATGAACTCAGTTTTTGGTCTCATGTAATAGTAAAATAAAGTTATACTGGCAAATTTCCTACATAGTCAACTTCAGTTTTTTAAGGCTTGCATTGTAACATCGAGAGCTGAAACAAGGAAGCTGCCCCCATTATACCCTTCGAGGACTCAATGCATTTTGATCCAATTCCGTTTTAGCCACTATTCTGATACCGAGACCTAGAGACCCCATTCTCATCTTTAGAGAGTGGTTTTAGTCCTTGCGGATCAGGACCAGCAATTGGCCGACCTCTTGGAACGACTTATTGTATCAACTCATTCATCTTGTCGCTGATCCCAAGCTTTACAATGAATGTGGCAGTGAAACCTTTACCCAAGCCTTCACTTTCAATCCATATGTGGCCCTCCATGAGGCTCACAAACCTGGAAAAATGCAAATCAAAGAAACATGTTCTTACATAAAATTTGATTCATCATATACATGCTTGGATGGAAGTATGCAAGAAAATTCTACACCTTTTACTGATGGCAAGTCCTAGCCCAGTCCCGCCCTGACCTCTACTACCGGCTCCGCTTCGTGATTGTGCAAACGTTGTGAAAAGATGTGGAATGTCCTGAGAGCTAACTCCACAGCCAGAATCCTTAACCTACAGCAACTAAAACACTTGAGTACTACTAGCATATGTTGCAAGTAAAAGATTTATGCCCTATGGAAACGATCATATTGTTTGCCTTTTCAGTTCAGAGCATGATTAAAATATTTTCTCTTTTTAACGTAACAAAGGGTGTCTGATCCTTAGGACCCGACTAGAAAGGGCAGGGAAACCGGTTTCCTAGAGCACTATATCCCACACGCCTACAAGGCCAACCATCATATGCATGAGGTAAATCGGGATATGACCCCGGGTGGGTGGGGCAGAGTGGGCATTCACACTTACGACCTCCGCTTCAGGAAGTGCGTACCAGGCCACCAACACCCTGTGGGTTAGAATATTTTTCTTTTCTTTACCTATCTTGTTTAGTTGCAGGGATGAAGTGAACTTAATAAGAGTCATGTAAATAGGACTATACCACAGCACCTGGGAAACTAATAACAGTCACTGAGGCATCGAGAAGACATGACCATTATTAAGGAAACAGGTAGACGACATCACAATCATGTGAGAGGAAAGTCAGCATCTTGTGTTGACATCAAAACTTATTGTAACATTTAACAAACCTGAACACACAAATAGAAGTGCCCTTCAGATGGTACTGGAAAGAACTCTGGTGTCCTCAAGTCTCTTAGCATATCTGGTTTTGCAACACAAACTGTAACAGCAACACAGCCCTCCTTAGTGAACTTCACCGCATTTCCAGCAACATTTAAGATTATCTGCATCAACCGTTTCTCATCACCAACAACATATACTGGCAAATCAGGTGCCAGAATGAGTTGTATCGGGAGGTGCTTTACAGCAGCAATGGGTTTTATCAAGTTAATCACCTAAACATACAAGAGGGACACTTTGGTTAGATCAGCACAAATATTCAAATGTCTCATGTACGATCACAAGTACTACAATAATATGCACCTCTCTGAAAACTATAATTATATCGAAAGTTCCTATATCCAGTTCAAGGCTGCCATCTTCAAGCTTAGAAAGATCCAGTACATCATTAATGAGTGTGGCAAGAAGATTGCTACTTTTTAGAACTGTTTCTACCATTAAGCGCTGTTCTGGAGTCAGCCCTATCTCAAGAAGTAGTGAGGACAGGGCAATAATAGCATGCATTGGGGTCCGCATTTCGTGGTTCATCACAGATAGAAAATCATTACGAGCACAGATGGCCAGCTCCGCCTCTCGGCGAGCCAAATCTAGTGCAACATTCTGCTCCATGAGTAGATCACGAGCTCTCATAGATTCTTCCAGGATTGAGGCATGTGACAGGGCAACAGCTACCTAGAAGTAGAGCAAATTTAATGAGAATGCTAGATAATAGTTAAGAAAAAAGTTCAACTTTTATTTTACAAAATAAGGTTATGGTTGCTATGTTCATTGTTGGAAAAAACATCAAAACCAAGAATGCTGAGAGTAACAAATACAAGCATCGAATAACATGACTTCGGAAAAAAAGGAAGCAAAAGAAATTGGCAGGGAAGAGAGGAAGAGATGTTCCAAACCTGATCCGCAACCACTTCAACAAGTTCCAATTCATGGACATGCCACTTTCTTGCACTATCTGAAGGAAGCATGAGAACCATTACTGCATAACCTGTGGCAGAAATTTCTGGCCAGTCGTTATCTTGGAAGTTGGAAAGAAGCAGAAGAGGGACTCTGAGAGCAACCACTTCAGGTGGCACATATCTTCCTGTAGGGGGCCGGATCCTTGCTAATGGACATGTGTGTGGAATTCTTATGGCACGGTTGCTGCTGAAGACCTAATTATCATACCCTACTAGGCCTTAGCGCCATTCAATCAATGGAGTTTACGGTTCCATCTTAAAGGTTAGGTAGATACAAAGGAAATACCTGATTGACCACAGGAAGTTGGATAGAGACAGTTGACCCAACAGGTATCTGGTGTCTCAAAGTATGAGAAAGCTGAAGACTCAAACCAGTACGACTTGGCATCCACAAGGCACATTCCTCCAGCCTTAGAATCCTATCAAGCTCAACAAGTGTCGTGTTTAAAATTGTATGTCTATCAAGTGTGCTTCGGATCTCATGGGTAAGCATCCTAACATGTATCCCAGTTTCCTCTTGTTTACGTATGAGATCCATCTCCCTGTCCAGTTCGTCAGCCTTATTCTTTAAGAACAGTTCTCGGGGTTTAACATTTAACAAATCAGGTATAATATGGACAAGCATCAATGCAGTTGCACATGACACAACTGCAGTTGAGATTTTTGCAACAGTCATTACAATTGCAACAGTTTTGGTGTGCATTCTGAAGGTCCACAGGTTTATTAGGTGAGTGGCCCCACAGAGAACAATAAATGCTCCAAACTGCATTAGCACCCATCTGTATGGGAAGAATGCAGATTTTTTTACAAAATAGACAAGTTCCAGAGGGATAGAGAAATAAGCAAGTGCGATAAAAAAGTCCGACAAATATTGATATTTCACCAAAAGCTCATCTGCAGGCCATTGTGGCTCAATACAGTCACAACCCTCCATCTTGCAATAATCACAAAATCATCAATAAGCTGATGTGATATTCCTGGACAAGATGAATAAAAAAGAATGTAAAAATGAATTGATACATTCTCCTCCTAGTGAATTATACGAGAAAAAGATAAAATCAATCAGAAGTTAATAGCAACTCTCTTCAAATAAAGCCATTTCATTGGGAGAACATAGATAATGCCGTTAAAAAGTATTATTTTCCAAGACGAGATGAACACAATGGCCTACATTACAGAAACCAGCTGGAAACAATCCGAAGAAGTATAGCCTATGCCCACAGCAGCTAAACCAAGTGAACGGAAACAATAATATGTGCTACAACAAGTTTGCATAACCTCCTCATAGAAAAACAAAAGAGATCACATAAACTTTAAGTTTAAGCTTTATATGGATCTCATGTTTTCGATTTGAAATTGCTTTGGGAGCAGATGCTTCCTTTGCCGCATTGACAATATATTATGTTTAGACTAGAACATGAACAATAAGACAAGCTAATCTGCCATACTTGATATTTGAGTACAAAATTGATGTTAACATCCAAACTATATAGGAGGGACATTATGTTCCAGAAAGTCCGAGTTTACAGGATAGAATTATAGCAGGAATTTTAAAATCTAGTAGTGATTAACAATCTAGAGGGACATTATTTGGAATTTTGAGTCAGAGGGTTAACTCCGCCATTGTGTCTGAAAAGGAGGAGGGTTAGCGTCAGGTTGACAGCCGGCTGTAAAAACTCCGTCAATCTCTATGGATCTTATACCACACATTCTAATTAGAGTTAGGGAAGTGACACATTGTGCCAAAACCCGGGTGCAATGATAAGTAAGCAAGGATTGGCTAGGGCGCTCCTTGGAAGCGACGCATTGCAACAACACCCGGTTGCAATGAAAAGTGAGCAAGGGTTCTCGCGTTGGTCTGGACGGGTGCGAGTAAAGAAGTTAGTCCATGAGCGTAGGATTAGAGTGGCATCGTGGAATATTAGGACCTTAAAAGGTAAGGGTTTGGAGTTAGTAGAAACACTCAAGAGAAGGAGGGTTAATATAGCTTGCTTGCAGGAGACTAAGTTTGTAGGAGAGAAGGTTAGAGAACTGGGGGAAGGCTTTAAACTAGTTTATGCAGGTAAAGTTTCAAATAAGATTGGGGTGGGTATAGTGGTGGATAAGGACTTGAGACAAAGTCTTGTAGGTGTCAAGAGATTTAGTGATAGAATTATTTTAGTGAAGCTAGTGTTAGGGGATTTTATAGTCAATGTTGTTAGTGCTAATGCACCTCAAGTAGGATTAGGAGAGAACATTAAGAAGCAATTTTGGGAGAAAATGGACTATTGCAAGGGATACCTAACGGGGAAAAGATTATTATAGGAGGCTACTTAAATGGGCATGTAGGGGAGAAGAATATAGGATTCGAGAGGGTGCCTGAGTGGTACAATTTTGGGGAGCGGAATGAAATGAGAGAAGCTATTCTTGAATTTGCAATAACAAACGATCTAAGCATAGTAAATACCTATTTCAAGAAGAAGGAAGAGCATGTAGTAACTTTCAAGAGTGGACCTCACAAGAGACAAATAGATTTTTTCTTAGTTAGAAGCGATGATAGAACTAAATGTAAGGATTGTAAGGTTATACCCGGAGAACCTATAGCACTTCAACATAGATTAGTTGTTTCAGGTGTTCTCATAAAAGGGGTGGAAGAAGCAAAGTTCGGATAAAGTGGAGCCTAAGTTCAAGTGGTGGAACTTGAAAGGTGGGATGCTCAACACTTTTGTGGAGAGGTTGAGGATTAAAGGGGATTGGAACTTAAATGAAGAGCCAACATTGATGTGGGTAAGCATGGCTAATTGTATTAAAAAAGTGGGAAAAGAAGTACTTGGTGAAGTGAAGAGGAGAATGGGTGTTATGAAAGAAACATGGTGGTGGTGTGAGGAAGTTCAAAGAGTCATAAAGGAAAAAAAATGTTTCTTTAAGAAGTGGCAAAAGTGTAAAAAATAAGAGAATTAGGAGAGATATGTTAAGGGAAAGAGAGAGGCTAAAAAGATAGTGAGTGAAGCTAAATTTAAGGCGTTTGATGACTTATATAATGGACTAAGGACGAAGGAGAGGGAGAGGGGTATATATAAGATAGCTAAGTTAAGGGATAGGAGTAGGGACTTAGAGCAAGTTAGGCGTATTAAGAGTGAAGTTCAAAGGGTTTTAGTGAAAGATAGTGAAAGATGAGGAAATCAGGGAGAGATGGCATGAGTATTTTGAGCGTTTATTGAATGAAAATTATAGTAGTGAGATAGATTTTGAGTCTAGTCCTGTTAAAGAAATAACTTATTTTAGGAGATTCCGCATAGAGGAAATAGGAGTTGCGTTAAGGAAGATGAATAAAGGCAAAGCTCTAGGGCCCGATGGAATTCCTATTGAATTGTAGAAGGCACTAGGAGGTGTTGGCTTAACTTGGTTAACTAATTTGTTTAACAAGATTTGAAAGGGGATATCCAAAGTTGTACAAACTATAGAGGTATAAAAGTTATGGGACATACTATGAAATTATGGGAGAGACTATTAGAAGGATGTTTGAGAAAAGTAACTGAAGTATCATAGAATCAATTTGGTTTAATGCCAAAGAGGTCAACAACGGAAGCTATATTTTTATTACGGCAGTTAGTAAAGATGTATAGGGATAGAAAACAAAACCTCTATATGACCTTCATAGATTTGGATCAAGCCTACGATAGAGTGCCGAGAGAGCTTATTTGGAGTGTTTTGAAGAAGAAGGGTGTCATAAGAGGTTACATAGATATCATAAAGGATATGTATGAGAGGGTTATGACTAGTGTGGGGACTTTTGAGGGGGAAACTAAGGAGTTTCCGGATATGGTAGGTCTTCATCAAGGGTCGGCCTTAAGTCTTTATCTTTTCGCTTTAGTTATGGATGAACTTTCTAGTCATTTGCAAGGTGATGTACCTTGGTGTATGCTTTTTGCAGATGATGTAGTTTTAATTGATGAGAGTAAAGTAGGTTTGAATCAGAAACTGGAATTGTGGAGGGATGCTCTAGAATCAAAAGGTTTTAAAATAAGTAGGACTAAGATAGAGTGCATGGAATTTAATTAAGGAAGGTAGAATTATAGATAGAGCCTTAGTTGAAATAGGTGAGCAAGAAGTGCCAAGGTGTGATCAATTCCATTACTTAGGATCCATTATCCATAAAGAATGGGATATTGATAGTGATGTGGTGCATAGGATAAATGCGGGGTGGGTAAAGTAGAGGGCAGCCTCGAGAGTGTTGTGTGATAAGCGTGTTCAAAAAGGCTTAAAGGCAAGTTCTATAGGACAGCCATTAGGCCTGCAATACTCTATGGAGCGGAGTGCTAGGCACCAAAGAGGAGTCATATAGATAAGTTGAATGTAGCCGAAATGAGAATGTTAAGGTGGATGAGTGGGATAACTAGGAGAGATAGGATTAGAAATGAATATATTCGTGAGAGTCTAGGAGTAGCTCCTTTAGGGGAGAAGCTGAGGGAATGTAGGTTGCATTGGTATGGGCATATGCAAAGAAGACCTTTAGATGCCCCTGTGAGAAGAATAGAAGGGATACATGTAAACGATGCTAAAAGAGGGAGAGGGAGACCTAAGAGAACTTGGATAGAAGTAATAAAAAAGGATTTGACTTTACTATCTCTTACAAATGAGGTAACCCAAAACAAGCTTGAATGGAGGAGTAAGATCCGTGTCGCCGACCCCAAATAGTTGGGAAAAGGCGCTACTTGATTATGATTATGAGTAGTGATTAACCATAGAATCAAATACTTACTAGTAGAATACATAACATTTAGGGGCCGTTTGGGGCGTGATTAAAAGCAAAACATCCAGATATTTTATATATCTGGGTGTGTTTCAGCTGGATGTAAAAAAAACATGGATGCTACAATAGATATCCAAAATCTAGTCTGGATGTTTTGCAATAATCACGCCCCAAACGGCCCCTTAAGAAGAGCCAAGACGAAAAAAACATCTAGGGTACATGTCTTAATAACATCAGAGAGGCCTAGTTGATGAATCACATCAATCCTAACAATCCCATTAATTTCCGGCTAAAGGTTGCTCCCCAGACCCCACAGGTTCAGGCCACAATTATTAGAAGCGGCTATCAAGTCCCTCATTTCCCCAAAACAGAAGATCCAGTTTATAATGGGAAATTTTCTACTCTCAAAATTATTTGGAAAACTGTTCTGAAGAAAGATTATCTCCAAACTACCTTCTTATAGTCAACACATATAGCCATGTAGCTCCCACTTAAGTGGGTAATCAATGAGCAGAGACAAATCCTGTTTCTTACTCGGTAAATTAAATTCGGACAGGATTTAGTATATTACAAAGATAGATATAGGCCAGTTTTAAGACTGCACTCCTCCCACTTAGTTGTCTCAGATTGAAAAAAGACATGTTAACGTAATCGAGATTGATCAAAACACATCTTAGAAACTAAAACCTACAAACTCAGTGAGGCAACAAGTAAGGACAGATCTTTACAAAAAGGGAAACAGCAAGGACGAATGGCATTTAACTCCCATTTTATAAAGAAGAGCTAAAAATAGAATAAGTGGCATTCCCAATAGTACTAGCTAAAAATGGTAAAAAACTAAGATTTAACAAGAAACAAAGCTAATTCTAAAAATGATCAGCCATCAAACAAAATATATAGTGGTAAAGAAAGAAAAAAAAAAAACTTCCACATGCTTATTGTCAAGTTGTAACCCAATTGCAGGAACTCATTTTACCACAAACCCACTTCATCCGGCAGCAGATAGAGACATTTCAATACAACAAAAATCCTTACTGAGCATGTTATTTGAAGGAAAAGAAGAAAAGTCAGGGAGAAGTTACCTATCGGCGGGAGTGGTCTGGGAAGCAAGAGAAGCAAAGTGGGTCCGACCGGAAATTGGGAAGGAATGAAGCTGGCGAGCTCCGGACTCCCTCTTCTTATCCTTCGCCTTCTTCTTCTTCAGACTTCCCTCAAATGGAAATGGAAAAATGAAACGGAAGAAAGATGCGCCAACAGGAGGAAGGCCTTCACACGACCAAAAAGAGAGGTGATCGGAACTGGCTCAGTTTCAGTCCGTCGACACCTTCTCACGTGCGGTTGATTCTACACTTTTTTTTTGGCAACTTGCCCGAATTTCACCTTTTTCTTTTTTTTTCTTTTGGCCAGTGTGATAGTTTTCATACTGTATTTGCTTTCGGAAAAAGTTGAAAACTCATTGGCCTCTTAAAAAAAAAGGTGTTGTGGGTTGTTGCTCACATGCAATTGTGTGCGGTGAGGAATCACGAGCCCTCAGATCATGATCCGAATGGAGAGCATCAATAGAGGGGGCAAGCGGGTGATGCAAATCCGCCTCCTTGTATTAAAGTGTGTTGCTCGATCTAAATGTTTGACGGCCTGTGATGCCCCGGTGCACCAATGCAAATGAGTCGTGGCAACTTGAGAACCCCCAATTTGCCATTTTCATTATGGAAGGGAATCGATTATCACCATAAAATATTGCTCTAGCAGACAGTTACAAAATACTCCATGCGGGCACTTTTAACTGATACTATTACTTAAATGGGAACTTTTTAAATAATGTATTTGTGTCGATTGAATCAGTTAGTGACCAATCTTCATTACCACTTGCAACGTCTCTAGAGAAGAGGAAGAAAAGTCTGAATAAAAGGAAAAATTATAACTTTATGATTCCGTGCTGAGAAAAAATATTTTTCAGATTGAATTGAATGACCTTTTGTTAGGCTCTAATAAATAAGGTCTCGATGGCGATCTTACAGCCATTGATTCTCCAGCCAACCCAACCCTAATCAAGGGTTCAGAAAAAACAACATCTTCCCATCAAGTCGGGCCCCAATATTCTGTCCCTTAATTATGTCGAAGGGACTAATTTAAGGCAAGTACATGAACTTTGGACGGACGTCCGCATCTTCTGGTGGTCCCCACCCAACCCCAAGAAGGTCAAATTCATTGCAGAATTTTGTTTGCCACGCAGCCAACTTTTTTCACGTGGGCGGAGGGCCCTACTTCTTTGATAGTGTTCCGGACCAGGTACAGTGTCTGTCCAACAGTGGGGAACGTCTCTTCTTCCCAAACCGATGGCATGGAAAATCTTCGGACACACCTGCCAAAAATTAAAAAAGCGTCGCCGACGGCCAGATCAATGAATTCCGTATCGAATTTCGATAAAATATTGGTCGACGTAAGTGTCAAAATTTTAGAAATATATCGGATATATTTTATAGTTAAAAATTAATTTTTATTTCTTATTTTTATAATTTAATTTTTAAAATAAGTTATACTAATTGTGATAAAGTATAGAGTTCAAAATATACATATTAAGATAGAAAATAATGGAAAAGTTATTTTTTTCCTTTAAAATAGCAAAATTTTGGTAATGTTAAATTTTTTTAAAAAACGATATTTTGTGATTTTGATGTATGGGGTGAAGCCCGAAATCGATATATCGGTGCCGATATGGAATTCCTTAGAAGGGAATGCTACTCAAACTCCCATCCGCATATAGTGTTGGACTGACTGTAAAAAAGGATTGAAATCATATTGCAATATCGTGAGCCACCAATCCCCCCTCGGGTAAGTGCAAGGCCCACCCCCCATACGTATGTCCCAGGAGGGTGGCTAATGGAGTAGAGGTTCAAACTCAGGGCCTTCACTTTGTTAAGCATGTCTTGCCCTTGTCTCAAGTTAATTAATGAATCTCTATTTGTCAATAAAGTTTAAAGAACATTTACTTGATGATGCATGATCTCCAATTGATGAAGCAAATTATTGGCTTCTGTAATCTCAAATATTTCACTTTCTTGAGGATTGCCTTTTGGTAACCATTGCATGGTGCTGTTTATCGATTAATAACTTACAAAGCAATTAAGGGTGTTGTTCTTGTACCTTTATATATAAATAATTCACAATACCAGTGTAACTTGGCAGAGAAACAAAAATCCTTCATCAACTGCAAAACTAATTTATGCGGAAAAAACTCATTCTTGACGTTATAAAATGCACCTCCTAGTTGGGTCCTTCCTAAGGACTCACACACCCCCTTGGTAACAAAAATTTATTACTCCCTCAGTCCTGTTTTAATAGCTCCATTATGAATAAAAGCCAGTCCCTCCATCCAGCTCAATTTAAGTGGATTCTAAACCACTTTGAATGCCATATCATAGTCTCTTCGACGTGGTTTCCTCTAATGGAGCAGTGATACAGGACAAAAGTAGTACTATATTGGATGTATGTACTCTGTTCTTTAATGAAACATATTATGTCAAGGAAATACGGGTGCTACATGAGGAGAAATTTTTCAGTCCAACAGCCTGACCACGTCAGTGTTTGTCAGGGTGAAAGAGAACCGTCAATATCCGAAATCGACCATCAATTTTGGAGATTGACGGCTCCTTTTCGTTCCGGAGTATTGTGCCGGTTGTACTGAATAATTTCTCCTATACGAGGGTGTAGACCGCTCATGCACTGGTACTATGCGCAGGCTCCATATCCAATATCTGCCCTATGTAAAAAATGTGGGCCGTGAGGCGCGAACATACTAATTTGATGAACTTGAGAAACTTAAAAACAAAATATTCATAGTGGATGTTTTGCTACACTGTAGCATTCGTGTTTTTTCCACATCCAGCTGAAACACCTCATGTCGTGTTTCACGCTGGATATGAAAAAAATATGAATGCTACAGTAGACATCCAAAATCTACTCTGGATATTTTGGCTTTTTCACTCCCCAAGCTTTGTATTTGTTTAATGAAAATTTATTTACCAATTTCAATGAATAATAAAACTTCAGCTTTCTTTAAGCTCTAGATGAAGTATTCAACTTATTCACAGTGAAGGAACTTCTTGTTGCCAAAAAAACAAAAAGGAGTTCTTCTTGATTGGGGAACTAAAGGCCCACGAAGACCATCTTTGCCGTCGAAACATCTTCACGAAGCCCATCAGACATCACGCCGCCATGAGGGCACGAGCCACGACAGCCCATATTCAGAAGCCACAAACCATCTTCTTCAGTGTAAACAATACAAAGCTTCCAAGAGTTGGGCCGCTGCTCGCGTCTTCTCAATCCAAGTTGGGCCGTTGGTACAAAAGCTGGACCCGGAAAAGGCCCACAGACTAGACCAGAGAGAGCAACGTCATTTTTTGGCGGCAAAATCAGCGACCTCGCTTCCCGCCCCTTGGCTATGGCGTCCAGAGGTCTCCTCCATTGCCCATCTTCGTCTGCGCACGAGATGGCGAGCCGGAAACCCAGAACCACTCGTGTACCCCACCTCCTCTGCCCGGCTGGCTCATGGAACCCGGAAGCTGCCCACCGAGGCCGAGTCTCCTCCTCCCCGGAAGTGCCCTCTGGTCGCGGGCGAGGAGGGGAAAGGGCACATTTGCAGCGGTAGAAGGACAATGGGTGGGTGTATGAAAAGACGACCAAGCTTCTAATTTGAGGATTTTTCAGTGTCAGAAATTGGTGTACATTTGCTGCAGAAAAGGGAAGCGCGGGATCCCTGCCCAACGAAAATACCGGCCTCAGTGTGATAACCCAGTCGACCCTCATCTGCTCACCCGCCACTCCATTTCTTCCGCCTGAAGAACCGGGCATTCCCCTTCGTTCCCTCTTCTGCATCGTCTCCTTTCCCTTCCGTCCTCAGCTCTTGCTCAAGTTCTTCCTCAGACTTGGGTATACTTGTTCTTCTTCTTTCTGTTTCGTTTGTGTATCTTTTAGTCCGAATTTGCTACCCACAAGCTATTTTGATGTTCTTTGTTGATGAATTGCGCTGCTGTTGTATGCTCTTGATACCCCACCTTGTTCTTTATTCTTGCTTCTTCTCATGTTTGTTTGATCATGTTGATCTGTCCTTAATTTGTCCTTGTTTTCTCGATTGCTTATCATCAACTTTGTTCCTATTTTGGTGTGAAACTTTGTTCTTTAAAGAATTGGCAATGCCTATTTCACGATTGACACTAGTATGGTGCGCAGGTTTTAATTAATGTTTCCTGTTATATATGCATGACGCAAGTGGGAAGAAGTAATCCAGCTTCAATGTAGAAACTTTTCCAACAATTGAAGGATGCATGTCTTAATTAAGTGGATTCGTTTAGACTTTGATTTTATGCATTTGTAGGCCGAATTTACTCCACCCAGAAGCTCCTTTTGATGGTGAACTTCTCTGTTGATGCCTACATAGTTCTCTGTTCTTGGTTCTTTGTGATGATATGACCATGGTGATCTGTCCTTCTATGCCTGTGGCATGAAATTTCTTCTTTCCTTTTCAAGTTGTGTTTTCTCGATTTCTTATTATCTGTTAACAATCGTTCTTCCAAAAATTGGTAATGCCTATTTCACGATTGTCACTAATATAGTGCGGAGTTCTAATTCATGTTTCTCATTATATATGCATGCGCAAGTAGGAAGAAGTAATTCAGCTTAAATGCAGAAACTTTTCTAACAACTCAAACGGTGCATGTCTTAATTAAATTGGTTTGTTCAGACTTTAATTTTCATGTGTGCCCTGTTTCTCTTTCAGTTCTGTTGTTTCTTTATTCTTTCTTTCTTTGTTATCTTATTTAATGCTTTTCTCAAAAACAATTACTTTGATCTGAATTCCTCAGAGAACATAGATAAATACAGCTAAAAAAGAAGTTATACAGCTTAAAGTCGAAACTTTTCCAAGAACTGAAAGAATGCTGTGTTTTTTGTTCTATCACAACGCCAGTTTTTCATAAGATTAATTCTACTCATGTAATTAACCCATGTTATCTAATTACCTTATATGCTTATCATCTTATCTCTCTGATGTTTTGAGATTCTCTATGTGCTATTCTTTGTATGCAAATCTGTAATTATGGTAGGCATTAATGATGATAAGCATCTGAGATAATTAGGTAACTAGAGATATGGGTGGCATAATCATTCTCTTCACCAAGCTACTACATATTTGAAATTCTTAGGTTTGTAGTTAACTGGTGTATGACCTCAGCTGTGTTATAAAAATAATACCATGAAGAGGAGTTTCTCAGAATTTTCAGAAAAAAAGAAAATTATGCTTCAACTTTAATTTGTCCTTTTGTTAATCTGAGGCTTTCAACTCTTATCACAATGACTTGGGTTTTTCCTAGCCCTTTGTTTTGGACATTGTGTATTGGAAAAAAAACGTTCAGCATGCATTATAACAGATAAAGAAAGTGGCTTCTTGAGATCTATGGTTTATAGTTGAACATATTTAATATGAGTGCCAGTAAAACTGCTTTCTGATCTACAATTGGCTCCCATATACCTCATTGATGTACGAGACTCAAGCTCCTTGGTTTGTTTTTAATTTTTAGCACAATATCAGTTACTTGCAATGTAATTTTAGAGAACTTTTCATTGGTATCTATTAAGCAGAAAAACTACTACATTTCACTTTTACTGGCCAGAGTTTTTTGTTCTTTCACAATGCCAGTGTTTCGCAAGATGAACTATCCTACTCTTTATATCTGTTCTTTTTTTCTTTTCTGACAACTGAAAAGTTCCCACGAACTAAGAAGATGCATGTGCTCTTATTTTTAGTTGAGAGATGCATGTTATTAGGACTCCACTTTATTTTTTATGCATGCCCATGCCCTCATTCTTTTTTGGATCTGTCATTTCTTGCTTGTTTTGTTCTTTGATTACACTCTGGATGCCTCACCTTGTTCTTTCTTCTTGCTTTTGTGATGTTGTTTTGACCATGGTGATCTGTCCTTCTATTTCTGTCGCATGTAATTTTGTTCTTCCCTTTTCAAGTTGGGTTTTCTCGATTGCTTATTTTCAACTTTGTTCCTGTTTTGGCATGAGAAGTCATTCTTCCAAAAGTTGGTATTTCCTATTTCACGATTGTCACTAGTATAGTGCAGAAATCTAATTCATGTTTCCTGTTATATAGGCATGCGCAAGTAGGAAGAAGTAATACAGCTTTAGTGTAGAAATTTTTCAAGAACTGAATACATGCATGTCTTAACTAAGTGAAGTTGTTCAGACTTTATTTTCATGCATGTCCTGTTTCTCTTTCAGTTCTGTCATTTATTGTTCGTTGTGTTCTTCCTTTCTTTGTTATCTAATTTAATGCTTTTCTCAAGAACAATTATTTTATTCTAAATATTTCAGAGAATGGCCATTCAACGGATCCTCTGGCTGTATATTGTAGCATTTTGTTCTTTTTCAGTGCTGCTATTACCTGCATCAGGCAACACTGATCAACTTGATGGTAAAGAATTTTATCTCCCAAAAGATTGATTCGTAAATCTAATTGCATTCCTGTCTATTTAGAACGCCTCTTAGAGTCTTTTTTGTTTTCTTGGCAGTTATTGCTTTGAATGATTTGTATAATTTGCTGAACTCGCCAACTATGTTGATTGGATGGAGGTCAAGTGGTGGAGACCCCTGTGGGGAAGGCTGGATGGGGGTTTCATGCTTACTCACTTCAGTTATCTCAATGTAAGCTGCTTACAGATTTTGTGTCAATTCAAGGCAGCATGTTCTTCTCATTGCTTGCATCTCTATTTCCACTTTTTTGGCATGTTGAAGATCAATGATTCTCTGTTTGTTTTCTTTTTTCTATAGAAAAATTCAGAACCTTGGTCTTAATGGATCACTGGGCACACAACTGTCCAGCCTTAGTTCCCTAAAAGAACTGTGAGTAATTTCTCACTTCAGAGAGTAATTTCTTGTACCAAAAAAAAAGCTCATTTCTGCTCTGAACTGTTTTGCTTTTTGGAACTAAATTTTATATTTTTTAATTGTATATGAAGGGATTTAAGCAACAACAGCATAGGTGGTGCAATTCCCTCTTCTCTGCCACAGAATATCACCATTCTGTAAGATGAAATAGCTTTACTTCACTTTCTTCTTTCTGTGTGTCACTTAATGCTTGTTCAGTAATTTTCACATTCTGTTGTGCTTAGATTGTTTAAATCGTGCTTGCAGTAACTTAGCATTCAACCAACTCAATCAAAACATACCTTTTTCCATGGAGCCCCTGAAATACCTGAATTATCTGTGAGTAACTTGCCATTGAAAATTTTGAAGGATCAGAAAATGATTACAAGAAAATCTAATTGAATGTACGGTTTCATTGACTTCAGGAATCTCAGCCACAACTCCTTGTCGGGTCCCATCGGAAATATTTTCACTGACCTCACAGATTTGATATCCCTGTAAGATTTTTCACTTTTTACTCCTTGTCTTTATTTGGAGATTTGAGATGACTGTTTTTCTTTAACTCTTAACTCTTCTATCCTCCTCCCCACCCTCAAAAGAAAAACTTTTAACTCTTATAATACAATGTATGCTTGATTCAAGTAATTGGTTTTGTAACTCTGTTTTGAGAGTGTTTTTGCATGTAAATAAGTTGTTCAAGTAACTAGATTTTGGTTGATTGGTCTCAGGGATATCTCATTCAACAGTTTCACTGGCGACCTTCCCAGCTCATTTAGTAGTTTAATAAATCTTCATGAGCTGTACGTACATATAAATGTCGAAAATGATGATAGCATATTCTAAATTGCCTGGTATGTCTTAACGCTTTTGTCTATCCTTATGCAGCTTTTTACAAAACAATCAATTGGCTGGATCAGTTTCATTTCTTGCAAACCTTCCTTTAACGGATTTGTATGTACTCATAAAATTACCATCAATCTTTATTAGCCTTATATGTTTAGGTTCTTAATTTAGCTTGTGTTTCTCAGGAACGTTCAAAACAACTATTTCAGTGGAGCCCTCCCTGCAGAATTTAATAACATCACAAACCTAAGGTGAGTGAATATCCACTTCCGTTTTACTACATTGTAGTCATTGCTGTGATTCGTAAATTTCTTTATGTTTATGTGTTTGTTGCTCCTTTGTCAGTATTGAAGGGAACATGTTTGAGCCCGGATCTCTTCATCCTCGTAATACAACCTCTACATACAATGAAAGTAGCCACCGTGATGCTGAGACTAAGTCAAGTGCTGTCACAAATTACCCTTCTTCTGGTTTAGGTTCTACCAATCAGAGAACTATGGGTCCCGGTATGATAGCCTTTGCAGTTGCTGCAGCTACTTTGGTCACCATTTGCATAGCAGCCATTGTCTCATTCCAGTATACGCGGAAACTATGGTATAGAAAGAAAGAGACTGACAATGAGGACTCTTCCCTTCAAAAGCTTCCTATTACTACTTCTGCAGGTCTTTATTTAATACATTCCTCTTGAACAAGGTTTTTCTTTGAAGACTTTTCCTATAATCCTTAATGTCTTATAGCACTAATTTTCAATTGCTTACAGTTCGGAACAGCGTGGAACAATCTTCCACTGGTTCTCTCTCTTTGTCCATCATAAAGCCCATTCCATCCATTCGTAGGAACATGGCTAGCAAGTTGGCTATAGGGAACAATTTTTCTGGGACAGCAATCACTGCCTTTATGAATTCAATACGTCACTCTATTTCAGATTTAAAAGCTTACACCGGCAACTTCTGTGAAGATAATTTTTTAGGAGAAGGCTCTTTTGGTTCTGTCTATAGAGGGCACTTTCCTGATGGCCAGGTTAGATATTTCATCCAAATTTTTACCAATTTCTTGAAAAGTTTCACCTCTACCCTTTCTGATTGTAGCATTTTTCTATTAACAGGCTGCTGCTGTGAAAAAGTTAAATATGATGGAGCTATGTCTCCATGAGGAGGACCAATTTTTGGAAGTAATCTATACTGTATCACATTTGAGGCACCCAAACATTGCCAGCCTGTTAGGCTACTGTATGGAACATGGCCAATACTGTATGATCTATGAGTTTGCAGGACACTATACTCTCGAAGATTCACTTCATAATCCGCATGTCATTGGCCAGCGTCCTCTCTCTTTGATTGATCGTTTAAAAATTGGCCTCAGCATAGCACGGGCATTAGAGTATGTATCTAGTTCCTATAATTCTAATTTTCTTTGTGTTACTGCTGGGCACTTACATTTCTAATACTTGCATCAAATTTCAGGTATTTGCATTGCGCATGCACCCCTCCTGTTCCTCATGGAAGTATAAAGGCTGCTAACATCATGCTTGATGAAGAAGTCGTGCCACGTCTATGTGACTGTGGAGTTTCTGCTATCACGCCGTTGATGAAGATTAAAGTTCAGGTGGTTGAACAGTGTCAGAGTTAGGTAGTCTCTTCATATCCGGATTGTTGTATAAATTTTCATGTGTCTTCCACAGCCTTCTGAACTGCCAGTTGGATGTACTGGTTATACTGCTCCAGAACATGGAAAACCAGGGATTAACAAGACTAGCAGTGATGTATATGAATTTGGTGTCTTATTGCTGGAACTTCTGACAGCTAAGAAACCATTTGACAGGTGCAGTTGGAATTTTTCCCTTGTCTAACAATCCTTGTCTCTTTTTTTTCTTATATAAAAAAGCAATCCTTGTGTCAAAATGTGATGAATTTTTTATGATTTAACATAGTTGATTTCCTTGCATGTGTATATAGTTCAAGAGTAAAAGAAGAGAGGTCTCTCGTAAGATGGCTTGCACCATATCTCAGGTTCACAAAGTCACTATCTGAATTTGTGGACCCAGCCATCAAAGACAGCTACAACTCGCACAATCTGTCTCAGCTGGCTGAGGTTATTATACTCTGCATACAGGTAAGTTATTCCTTCCTTCACTTCAGCAAAACAATCAATTTGCCGCTCCCTTAATTTTGCTATAGTATTAATGAGCTCTTTCTGGTGAAACAGCCAGAGCCAACATTCAGGCCTTCTGTATCTGATGTAGCTGATTCCCTTAATTGTCTACTACAAAGAGTGGGTAAGAGCGGTCAAGGAAAAACAAATGCAGACGCTCGGTTGGACTCACCAGACATGTCATTTCTCACTACTGTGACCCGGTTTGAATCTTCACCTCCTATGATTAGCGCCTGCTCAGAATTCGACAGAGGGAGCCACGTTTGAAGAAGGAAAATTAACTGTTTTGATGTTACATTTCTGCTATCGAGCTAATTTTAGTGGTTGCTAGTTGTTAGCCTTATCTGTCAGAATCATGATAAATCAGTTACTGCTGATGAAGGCTGAGAAATAGGACTTATTTCCTTTTTTTGTGTGGAAGTTTTTTTCCTGATAATTCGTAATTTGATTGATGCTGGATGTTTACCTATAATTCAGTGTCGCATGTACGGTCCAGCAGTGTTAATACTTCTGCATTGAGATGTAACAGAAAGTTTCTTTTTTTCTTATGTTTTTTTGGCAAGGAGACGTACCAGCAAGTGAAGATGTTAATTGTTGGCCATTTCCTTGAACTTACATCTGTTAGTTGAGCTTCTGAAAGAGCAAAGCTTTTCTTAACATTTTTTTTAACTTCAAAAATTTAATCACCTGGAAATTGAGTATGCAGTCGAGGATAGATACGAGAGAAATGAATACATTGCATTAATTTGTTGTCTTCCAGATGTCATCAATAGCTTATAATAGTGCGATCCTTCTTTCTTTTCATGATTGCTAGTTGTTAGGCTTATGTGAAAGTCTGACCTTCTGAAAGAGTAAATAACTTCTTGCCAACTTTTTTCTAATTTCAAAATCGTCACGTGAGAATTGAGTGGGTTTGCAGTCTAGTGTCAATAATTGTGATATTGAATAGATTGCATTAATTTGAAAAGACCATTCTCATCCAGATGTCATCAATAGCTTATAAAAAAACTAGAAGGAAGTGTTTTCTTTAATAATTGTGCACAAGGGCTGAATACTTTTGGTTGATTCAAAACGTGGTGTGTATTCTTTTGACCTTTCTGGTACTGCTGAACACCAGTCGTAGATTTGAAGAAATTTAACGCACATTATGAGCTTCTTTGCTTGAAAGCTCGTCCCAGAATTCCCAAGACGGAAAAGGTAATGTGGGCTGATAACAAAGGGTGCGTTTGGAAGTTGATAGGTGAAAGGTTGAAAATTTATATCAGTCAGAAAATTATCACATTGATATTTTCTGATTGGTGACAACTCGTTTGGAACCTGAAAGTAAACAAGTGTCAGGGTGAACCTGATTTGTGAAAGATGAAATATGTTTGGGAATTGAAAATAAATCACGTTGATATTGCCATTTTTCTCCCCGGTGGTGATGGCGGCGGCGGCCTCGTTGAGCCCCCATCCCCTGGTCGCCACCGCCGCTGCCTTGTTGAGCCTCCCACCTTGACGCTACCGCCACCCTCACCCCGGTGTGTGCGTGCACGACTACCCCTCCGTCGTTGCACTGTTGAGCCGAGGGAGCCCCCCAGTCATATCTCCTTTAAATTTAATCCATTTTTGCTATTTTCATCATTATAAGAAAGAACCCTAAAAATGAGGAAGAATGAAAAAAAATGGACCAAAACGGATAAAAAATGAGGGAGATATGAACTGTTGAAGTTTGTTCTATTTTAACGGGGAATTACATGATCTAGTTTGCTATCGTGCAATCGATTACACGATAGTACTGGCTATCGAGTAACTGGTTATACTATAGTACTGCCTATTGAGTAACTGGTTACAATATAGTGCTGGCTATCGAGTAACTGGTTATACTATAGTACTGGCTATCGTGTAACTGGTTACACTATACTACTGTCTATATACTATAGTACTGGCTATCGTGTAACTGGTTACACTATAGTATTGTCTATATACTATAGTACTGGCTATCGAGTAACTGGTTACACTATGGCTGTTACACTATAGGATTGCCTATTGAGTAATCGATTACGCGATAACTTTTTAATGAGACAAACTTCAACGATGCGTATCTTATTCATTTCTGATCCGTTTTGGCCCATTTTTTTCATTCTTCCTTATTTTTAGTGTTCTTTCTTATAATGATGAAAAAATATCCAAAACAGACAAAAAATGAAGGAGATATAACGGGGAGGGGGGGTCCCTTGGCTTAACGGTGCGACGGTGGAGGTGTCGAGGCAAATACCAAGGTGATCGGCTTTGGACGACCCGAGCAGTTGCCTGGGAGGGGTGGGCATAGGTTCCCTCTGCTCAATGGGGAGGCGGCGGCAGCGATGGGGGGCGCTCAACGAGCGGCGGCGGGGATGGGGGGGCACAGACTCTCCCTGCTCAACGGGGCACTGTCAAAGTAGGGGTACTCACCGGGGGGGACGAACCTCTGGGAGAGAGTTGATTTTTTTCGTTGAAGAGGCGCGACGATCGATCCATCAGCCTGATTCTCATTCGATGAGAATCAGTTTTTCAGGGGTGAAAAGTGAATTGTCACTTATCACCTTTCAGTGCCATTTTTTAGCCTTTCAGCAAACAAACAAAAAACAGGGGTGAAAGGTAAAAATATAAAAAATTTCACCGACCATTTTTCACCATTTCAGCTTCCAAACACTTTTCCCCTGAAAGGTGAAAAATTTCATCTTTCAGGGCTGAAATATGTTTTTTTTAGCAAACAACCCAAAGTCTCCATGGACTCTTCATACTTCCTCCATCTCAATTTACCTCTTTAGAAAACCAAAATAAATTGATCATTTTGGTTTTTCACAATGAGGAGAAGTAGTTTTGGACGGAGGAATCCCAAAATAACAGTAAAGTGGGGAATGTTTTTTAGAGACAGTGGTATAACAATTGTATTCCCTACTAATTCAATTTTAGTTCATTTTTCTTTGTAGTAAAGATACATGGCATTACCATTCATTGGACGAATAGCATTGTTTATGTACATAAGTTGAGCTAGACATACATTCAGAAAGCATAATTTTCCTTTTTACGTTGTTAAAACTAAAATTATATTATGTATTTCTATCTTTTTATATGGGAAAGTCGAAAAATGAAAATTTTATCGCTCTTACATGACCTGCAGTAAACATCAAGCAAAGAAAATAACTCATAATGTGCAATGCTCTTACAGAAGAGATGGTCGAAAAAGGAGTTACTGTAGTTGACCCCATAATGTCTATTGAGGAACCCAGAAGACTGGAAACAGCACCACAGAAAATAGTGGGCCCCTAAGTTTATTGTACATTTGATGTGTAGGACCCATCTCATCGCATTAGGTCAATTCAAATTCCTTACCCACATGCAATTCAGGCATAGGGGTCAAATGTGACTAAAGGCTAATGAACATAGTGACATAAGGTCTCTTGTGAGAATGTGAGGTAATGAGGTACATTGCATGTTTCATCACGTTGTATTGCGGGCTAATTAAGGCTGTCCATTGAAGTGTCGGGATGTAAGGAGGAAAAGAGGAGGAGACGATGTTGGTACTTGGGAGAACAGAAGAAGATGGAGAACATGGAAGAGAGGCAGGTATCACATGGAGAGGGGGAGAAAGGGAGGGGCCAGCACTTTGCTACTCCTTAGTCCTTCTCCCCTCACTCAAAGCAAAGCAAGCTATCTCTGATCACTTATCTCCTTCTTCACTTCCCAATATGTCATGCTCTGTCATCTAATAATTGCAGTGTCTGGGAACTGAAAACTGAATTTGGAACTTTCCTTGTCTAGCAAGAGGTTGCCCTCATGATCTTCTTCATCACTTCCTGAGGTGGACTGGTTGACTTGCATATACTATAGTACACATTTATAATAGTTCAACATAGCCGTCAAAATAATGCTTCTATACATGCATTCAAATTCCAGGTGATATACAGATTGGTAGGTCAAAGTTGCAGGATGGGTAAGATTTTTTTCCTTCACATCTACTACCCACTTTTTTAGGATGTGGCAGGTATTTTAGGATGGAAGGAGTATTTCACAGGACAATTTAAAGATATCATCAATTTTCTTTTGGAACATCGAATGATAACATGGACTCAATTAAATGATATACTATAACTGATCTAAGTGATAAACCATGAAACCTGCCAAAGAGTTAAAATTCGCAAAACAGTCATGCTAACCCGTAAGTTCTGCAACATTGACCTGCTGATCCGTGAATCCCTACATAATTTCACGCAGCGCCAGCTAAAATAAATTGTGATTCATATATGGTGCATTTCAAACATGAGCAAACCATCCACAGACAAGGTTCTTACTGTGTGTGTCAATATTAAGGCTAAACAGACTTGGAACTTAAGAGAATCAAGCGATATCTGGAAGTAATTAGCACCGGAATTACAATAGCTTAATCTGAAACTTGTAAGCTTGATCCTCATTTTGGTCTATGGTATTACTGCAGACAATTAAAATCTGCACCTGCACTTACAAAATGAACCCTGATGTTGCGAAGATTATTATTTTCAGTAACTTTTCTCCTTATACTAGCCACATTAAGGTGATGTCCCACTGATGTCTTCATTTGTGCTTCCTGGTGGTTGCTAATTTAACAATTAATCATATGATTAGACATCTAACAACTCTAGAACAAGACTTGAGAACTAAGGAAAACTCCATGATCATGTACCTTTCCTCCCTGATTGGCCTTTGTTGGTCTTTTTAGCTAATACCAACTACCATTAGTTGCGGGATATCTGCTATTGGAGTCAGTAGAATGTTTCAGTGATCCTGACTTCAATTGGTATCTCAATATCACTTTATTAAACTCATACACTGTTAGATCACTAGTGAAACAAAGATTTAAGACAAACTCAGTGTATCCCCATGCGACTTAGCCATTCACACAACTTGTCCATTTGTTTGTGCTAAATTATGCTAAACATTGCACTATTACATATTATGATTTCTACTTAATTGTTTGTGGTTTTGCTAGGCTTGAACTAATAATTTGAAGGCTGCATGGGATGGCACATCTCAACTACCCTTAAAATGCATGTGTCGAATCACAATCTGTCGACAAGCATCACACTGCATGTTAACCTTCTCCTTATAATATTTCAGATAGACCAACTAACATATGTGGTGATTCATAAGCGGCGCCTTTCCAACATGAGCATACCATTGAAAGGCATTCCTACTTGTTTACTAAATAAATCAGTGATTAGCCTAAACGAAGTTAGGACTTAAGCAGGGGGTTAAGCGAGATCTGCAAGCAATTACAAACAGAAATACTTACTCGTGTTACCTGCAGCTTATTTACTTAGTGACCATCATTTTGGTCATAATAGTAATTAGCGTTAGATTGAAATATGCAATCACACTCAATAAGTCATTTTCTGCTTTGATAAATCACTCAATGAATCGTGAACTCGTGACATTCTTCGCTCTTGATCAAACCCAATAGACTACTCTAATCAGTATAGAGACATTTTTGAAGTCAAATTCAAGTGTATCAATATACAAAACCATGCAACCATGGCAGTTAACCACTCATACAACTTGTCCACATGTTTGTGCTCAATTATGCTAAACATTGCAGTATAACATACAATGATTTCTCCTGATAAGTCTGTGGGTTAGCTGGGATTTAACTCATCATTTGATGGCTGGGATGGTAACGTCTCAACCGCTGAAGACAAGGTACCACAACTGAGAATCCAGACCAGCTTTGGTTGGGTAATCACAACATTCTCCTACCCAAGGGGACAAATCATTTCCCAATAATGTGGCCAGGCCCAGGAGGCTGGACCCTGTTAGGTTTCCTGTTGTGGCACCTACATTCCAGCTTTGCTGCGTCTGTCGTCCACAAATAGGACTCAAGACAATGGTCCTCATATCTTGGCCATGTATAGACAAACTATAGTAAAAAGTATTAACTTACTAATAGTAAAAGGATTAACTTACTAAGATTCTGATTTAGTAAAGATTGGAATCAGGCGTGGTGGCAGGATGAATGTCAAACATTGCACATTTGTGGCAGGATGAATGTCAAATTGAGGAATGGCGAGGCTTACTTATGATTATTTTGACACGTGATTTGGTTGACGCAATGTAACCCAATTATTTAGGGTAATACGCATTATTTCATCACCCACAGTCTAGCCAGTCCATCCTCCTATTACCCAGACGGTGGGTAGCCACCGCCTTTAAATACGGGGCGGTCATCCTTCGAGTATGAGTAACGCTAAGTACACTAGCAACGATGAATGAGCCCCATGTATGGAGCGTGCACTAGTATTGTGTGGTCCGTCGATCCTTAGGGTGGACGGCTTCTGTAAATAAGGAGAATATCCTGATCTGTACTCCTCAAGTATTGAATAATTTCTCTTGAGCAAGCATATATATATCTGGTCCAAGGGGTCTTAGATTACTGCACTGCTAGAGTAATTACAAAGTTGTGAACTTCTGAAAAGATAAAAAACAAAAGGCCAATGGGGTATGCAGCATGCCCCAAGGTAAAGGCATAGACAATCCCAATTCAAAGGCATATGCTTCTGTTGGATACCCCATATCCAGCAGTCACAGGAATTTCTCCGTTTCCTTTCTGAAATATAACTTAATTAGCATAAATATAGTAGTATTAATGAACACTCTCTACCTATTTAGATATACACATATGTTCTCATTCACATCCAAAAAATACTAAATGTACATATTCACTTGCTATTCTTTGCACTTAGACAACAGAAATTTAACCATTCACTTATGCCTCAAAGTTTTCTCCTAATATTCTCATAATATTCTTTTCACGTAAACAAGCACGAAATGGGCATTACCTTATTTGGGAAAACCAGTGTCAAACAGGTTTTGAGCCCGTCCCTTCCACCATTTTCATTAACGATAAATGAAAACATGCACAAAAATATTTGTGAATCCCCTATAACAAATTAATTTTTAGATTAATATAGAAGACAAATAAGCTCATTTACAGGACAAAATGTTTGGTAAGGATTCGCTCACTTTGGAAACTGGTTTTACGACAAATTTATAGGCTCATTTAACTTATCTACTTATTATTTAGAGATCAATCACTAGGACTAATATAATTTTTTTCTTGTTTGTGTACAAAGCACCATAAGCATTGCCTATAGAAGGGGGGCTAGCTCATGACCATTGAATTATTAAAAACATTATAATCACTGTTGCCAGTACAATTGTGATGGAGGCATAGGGCCAACGTTTTGCGCATGGGGTCTAGGCAAGAGCATACATTGTGGGACACATATGAGCTGTCACAGCCTAACTCTTGTCACTATATACCCCAATGTGATAGTATATACCCCAATGTAATGTTGCAAGTGAAGCTGTGTCCTACTCGACTTCTTGTAAACTAAGAAATATTGATAAGACAAAATTTCTGAGAATACTAGAAATAAAAGTCTGAAAATGGTTATATCACGGAAGCATTCCCTGGAGGGGATCCGCCAGGATATCCTCCACTAATGTGAGCCGATTATTAGCAAGATCTACGGTTGCACATGCTACTACTGTACGCTCCATCAAACTGAGTAGTAGAGTGTGTGCTGTTGATCTTGATGGTTTAAAAATGCTACGGTATATCGGATGTTTTTCCTATTACTAATTCAATTGAAAATTGCACCTTGCGTAATCTTTGCCCAAATTAACATTCACTTGTCACATAAGCTAGTGCACAAATCGATTCCTGTAGGGCTGTTTGGTTAGTAAATTTAATGAATTCGAAGCTTATTTAAGAGCGGGAATGCCGTTTGGTTGCTGAATTAAAAATTCACTATTCAATCTTAATTTGGTGAATCTCTTCGTGAGAAGATTCACAAATTAAGCCTAAATTTTGGGAGAATCCTCTTTTACCTTGAATTTTAAATTTAGCCCAAATTCATGAATTCAATATGATTCATTCACTTATCTCCAAATTCAGGCTGAATTTGCCACCAGATTCATGAACCAAACAGCCCCTGTAGGGAGGGCTAAGTCTGTTAATTGGTGCATTTATCTTAAGGTCTTGTTCAGTGTGTCATCATCTTTGACAAGCAAGCACCAGCTGCAAATTGCAGTAAGGACGCGAGGTCTTGCGTGAAGAGAAGGATAGATGATGGCATTTATTTAAGCTTCCAGTTCTCAAACTATTGAAGAAGACAAGCTTACGTTATTGAATCACTGTTGTATAAAATGGCATTCCTACTTGCAGTTTGGACTTTGGTTTGCTCAAGTAAAATCTGTTTTTATCCTTTCCCATCGAATGAGCATTTTCCTGAAATGGAAGAAGTTACGTCCGTGAAGACTGGGGAATGGAAAGTGATAATATAAGTTCCAAAATAACATGATGCAATAGTTGTTTAATACGGCGTCTCACATGCCTCAGCATGCGCCGAGGAGCCGCTAGCTGTCATATGGAGATCTGATGGTGCACATTAATCCAAAGTGCGGGCAGGTGATTCAAAACCGCCTGGCTCCTGTATAACGCGCACCATTGGGTTGAAATCTGATGGCCTGTTGCATGTTAGCACACAACAGCGCAGGTGACTCGGTTGTTGTGTCCATAACCAGCTAATAATGTAGCATCAAATAAGTGCAAAAGTTTGATCATTAATAGATGATAATTTGAACCTTATCTCATTGATTGCGTGACAATGGAAATAGATGTTACAAAGCAAAAATAAAGCAAGTGACAGTACCACGTGAAAATGTATTCTTTCTCTTGTTTTTATAGCTGATTCAAGGTTTGGTGCAAAGGTTTACCTAAAGTTGCTGGTGAAAGCAAATTTTGCTAATTAAGATGGTTGAAATGGATAGGCTCAAAATGCTCAGCTTTGACAATGAGGAAATGATCATTTGCCTTAATTGAAAGAAGACCAGGGTTTGATAAGGTTTGATCACCTAAGAAAACAACCTTTGCATTAAGAAAAGGTTTTAAAACATGGACCAAGTTGCTTTTTTGAGCTAAGTCGTCCGGGTCGAGTTGAGCCAGCTGGGTCAATTTAACTCAACCGATTGAACCGGTGACTCGGCCATTTTTGCTAACTGCTTGGAGGGTGGCCAGATCCGAGCCCCCTATTCGCCGACTACTGTCATCCGCAACCACTCCCTTCCTCTTTCCAGCTGCGAGTCGGAGCCAGATGTGGAGGCATTTATTAGACATTTTGGTGTTGATTTTAATTAAATTAGTCATGTTAATTATTATTGTGTATCATTGTAGTTCATATCATGACATCAGGATTTTAGACATTATGGTAGTAGATCTTTAATTTTAAAAATTAATTTTGAACTATTTTAGAATGTTAAACTTGGATCTTTGATAGTGGATTTAGAAACTTTGACTATATTTTTAGTGTGAAATTTCAAATTTTGTTATGAGATCTTTGATTGTTGAATCTGGAGCAAAGATGGATGAATTTTTATAATACATGTGAAACTTTGATTATCATTGTGGAATGTGAAATATTAATTTTGGGTTTTAAAATTTAGTCATAGAATACATAGCTTTGTTTATTTGGAATTGAAATTTTATATGTGAAAAAGAGAGTTAGGAGTTTTATTTTTTGCAATGTGGTTGTTTTATTCATTAAATTGTTACACATGGAATGTTGGACTATACAAAATTTTTATATCATGTAAAGTTTTTAAAAAGATTTTTTCCCTTTTTTGCATTAATTACATCAGCAACCGGGTTAACCCCCGTTTGAGCCTACTTCGCAAGAATTCTGGGTCAATGACCGGTTTGATTTTTAAAACCTTGATTTATAGTGGCATGTGCTGCGAGGGGGTTTATTGTTTTGACTACATTTGATCAGAATACAGATGAAATGTATAGTGAAGTGTGTGTGCCAACAACCCAACCAAACTGTATTTGGAAAAATAAAAAACAAAATATTGTAGAAGGTTGTGAATTCAACAAGAAATTGTTGTACCAAATATAAATCTTAATATTTCTGATGAATGAGTAAATTCGTTAAAGAGTATTTTTGTACGGCAATAGGGTAGACAAGGGGGGTAAAAAGGCGGTATACATTATTTGAAGCGATTTAGTTCCAAAAAGATGAAAGAAGAAATCGGCTAGAGTCTATCCAAATTCCAAAGAGGCAAATTAAGGATTTTCCTTTTATGCATGCAGAAACAAGAAGGTTAAGGGGGGTGTAATTCCAAACTAATTTATTTAAGAAATGGAATGGGTTTCTAAATTCTTATCATGCTCTTTTTCCTATAAAGTATCCCATTTAACTTACATTAACAAACAAATAAAAGTAGTTCCACTGGATCAATTATGCATACAAATTTTCTGTGGTTTTTTTTTTGTAACTTATTCATTGGTTTGAATTGATCAAAACTCTTGCAGGCAGTCCTCCACGTGATACTTAAAAGAACAAATAGGCCAACCAAGATTATAATATCCCTGACTATCTAGAAGTGAGCAATTACCATGTAAAACTCAATCTAATTACTATAGTACAAAAGGTGATAAGCCCACTGCATTATTATAATCCAAAGCATGCACAACATTTTGTTAATATAACACTAGCAGATGAAGCAAAACCATGCATTTTGGAAGGTGAAAATGAAGCACAACTACCGTCGAACATTTCAACGGGGAGCCCACCGGAGACTTCATTCTTCTGCTATTCGCTATCCAAACGTGTTTTTCTTTTCTAAAAAGTCATGGCCGAATTGATAGAGAATCAGAATATTCACAACCCTAATTCGCTATCCAAACTTCCCCTTAACTCGCTGCTTACTGCTAATCGCAACGCCAAATCCCCCGGCCAACCACTGCTGGACCATCCAAGTTGGCATGTGGGGCCCGGGCATGTGACAAGAAATTTGAACATTAATCCAGCTAATGCGTGACACGTAGCCATTGTGGGTCCAGGCATGTGAAGAACTCAAACATTGATCGAATAGTTGAGTGCCACGTATGAAAGTGGGACCTAGTGACAGCGTGGCAATAATTGAAATTGTCGGAGGAGACAAGTGGTCAACATGAGGGAAAAAGCATTTGCCCGCTTTCCAAGAGACAGCTAGCAACCCTATTTACTTGTCCACATCTATTTTTGGGGAATAATACTTGTTCAGCTGGTACATCTAATATAGATTGACTAAACTACCACTTCATTTTGTTTCCAATACTTCGTACAAATTTTCTTTTTGATAGGAAACATTGGCTCATATGCAATCGACTTGTGATGAGGCACGCACGCCACCAGATTGATATTTGGCATTGTGGGTTAGTGCAAGGGAAAGCCGTCCCTATAATAATGCATGTTGTTGGATCGCAATCTGACGGCCTCCGATATCCTAGTGCATGCCAATGTGCTTGAGGCGGGGCACCTAAGAACAGAACTTCAATGCTAAACAACTACGAGTAGTTTATTTTTGGGAAAGATTATATGTGCCTAGGCTCAGGTGTATTAACATAAGGAGGAGATGATCTTTAGCTATCGATGGAGGCACCAATATTAAAGTGTGCAATTGGATCGAAATCGAACAGCCCTCCACGAGCATGAGCTAGGACACATATAAAGGGTATCTTATTAAACTGATACCTGAATTGAATTTAATAAAACTTTCCTTAGATGATCATTTCCTACAAATCGAAGCCTCCCCTTTCAGAGGACTCCATCATCCCCACGGCCATTTCATAGAGGCCATTTCAGTCTTTTTATATTTCCAATTATCCACCTCAACAAAAATACCAGCATGCCCCTCGCTCGCGTGTCGCCAGTGTTTTAAAACCCGGTCCGGGGCCCGACCCGGTCACCAGACCGGGTCGGGCCAACCGGTTTGACCCGGTGGGTCGACCCGGATGGGTTATCATAGAGGGAGACCGGGAGAGGGAGGGGAGGTCGGGGGGCAAGAAGGCGGAGAGGGAGAGGGAGAGGGGGGGGGGGGGGGGGGTCGGGGCGGCACCGCGGCAGGGCGGAGGTGGGGCGACATGGCAGGGCGGGGGCGGGGCGATGGAGAAAAGCAGAGGGAGAGGAGAGGGGTGGGGGGTCGCCGGGGCAGCACCGCGGCAGGGCGGGCGTGGGGTGAAGACGGCGACGGCGGTGTGATGACGGGGCGGCAGTCGGGGCGGCACCGCGGCAGGGCGGGCCGGGCCGGGGTGACGGATAAAACCAGAGGGGGGCGGAGGAGAAAACCATAGGGAGGGCGGAGGGAGAGGAGAGGGGGGGGGTCGCCGGGGCAGGGCAGAGGGTGGGGCCGACGACGGCGACGGCCGTGCGACGACGGGCGGCAGTCGAGGCAGCACCGCGACAGGGCGGGGGTGGGCGACAGGGCGAGGCGGGGCGACGGAGAAAAGCAGAGGGGGCGGAGGAGAATACCAAAGGGAGAGGGGAGGGAGAGGAGAGGGGTGGGGGGGTCGCCGGGGCAGCACCGCGGCAGGGCGAGGGTGGGACGACGGCGGTGCGACAACGGGGCGGGGGCGGTGCGACGGAGAAAACAGAGAAGGGGGCGAGGAAAAAAACCAAAGGGAGAGGGGAGGGAGAGGAGAGGGGTGGGGGGGTCGCCGGGGCAGCACCGCGGCTGGGCGGGGGGTGGGGCGACGACGACGGCTGGGCAGCGAGCGTCGACGACGGCGGGGGGTGGCTCGGCGGGTGACGGCAACGGGGGCGAAGTGGGGACCGGGAGGGACCCGACCGGGTCCTCGGTCAACCCGGCCGGGTCGCAAATAACCCGGCCGGGTCTTTAGCCCGTTTCAGCCCGGTCGACCCGGCCCGGAAAAGTAACCGGGTCCGGTCCCAACCGGGTTCAACCGGCCGGGCCGAACGGGTTTTAAAACAGGGCGTGTCGCAGAAGAATGACTGCGGCCCGGGCTGACCAAAGTCTTTGGTACGCGCGCGAGTAGCGAACATGTCTGGGTCCCGCTATCCTCGGAAACTCTGGTCTGACTCGTCCTTTTGTCCAGCCAGCTTTCCCGCCCCTCCCACCATTAAAAGCCCCTCCTCGGACTTCCCTCCCCGCCCAGGCCTCATCCATGGCGAAGCTCAACTACTATCAGCTGGCTTAAGCTCCAACAAGAATCAGCAGCTTTAATGGCGAGGCCCAAGAGCAGTAAGCTGGCCTACATCTCGGTTCCCATGATCTCCCCCCCTGCCCTTACTGCTTTCCTTCTGCTCTCTCCGCCGCCGGTCAAGAAGGGCCAGCCGTCGCCGTCCTACCTGCTCTCCCCGGCGTCCCGCCCCGCGCGACTTCGCCGCCTCGTTGTACTCTTCTTTCTCTTCCTCCTCTCCCTTCTGGGGATGCTCATGCTGACGCTTGGGCTCCCGGCGCTGCTTCTGTCACCCTGCGCTCTGTCAGACTCGCCGGCTCCCTCCTTCGCTGCTTCGGCTTCAGAGGGAGTCAATTCCGAGGCGGTGAGTTTGGGCTTGTTGAATGGTGGTGGAAGGGAGGGGGGAGGGAGGGGAGGAGGAGTTCTGGAGGCAGCCGGACGGGATGGGGTACCGGCCGTGCTTGAGGTTTAGTGGAGAGTATAGGAGGGCGAGCGCGACGGTGGGGAGGGAGCGGAGCAAGTATTTAATGGTGGTGGTCTCCGGGGGGCTCAGCCAGCAGAGGAACCAGATTGTCGACGCCGTCGTCATTGCTCGGATTCTCGGCGCTGCGCTTGTAGTTCCCATCTTGCAAGTTAATGCCATCTGGGGTGACCACAGGTATGGAAGAAAAGAAAGACAATGCTGTAAAAATGAGAATTTGAAATGTTGCTAATTTTGGCTAATTTGGTTCTAGAAATGAGAAGTTCATGGCAGTGTGGCTTCCCATAAAAAAATGACATCATTTTGAGTTGTTCTTCTGCCCCTGTTTTGAAGATAATGGCAGATTTTACAAATAATGCTGAGTAAAATTTGGATTTTTTTTATGAAGAAGATTATGCCAATAAAATTTGCTTGAGCTGTTATTCTATGATGATGAAATACTTAGAAGAGTGGCTTTGTAGCAGACATTTCGTTCTATTTTTGAATTTGGATATCTGGGGGAGTTCTGATTTTCCATTTGAAATCCAAGGTTTTGATTTTTTTTCCTTTTTGCAGTAAGTTATTCTCCTTGAAGAATGTAACAATGGAGGAGTGTACTGACTTTAATCAGTCTTTTTTTTGCGTCAGTGATCATGATCATTTTTCTGTGAAAGGGAGTTCTCTTTTCTGTTCTTCCTTTATGAGAGTTTGTCCTTTTTTGATGATTAATCAAATGTCAAATACTTTGTCTTGTAGCTTCCACTTTTCAGCTTTTATGGTATACATTGCAGAAGTGTCAGTTGGATGAACTTAATCATTTTAATTGTCTTGCTCTTATTTTAATGGCTCAGAACTTGAGACAGACATTTTAAAGCATAAGCACACTTATTAAAAGACAAGTATGTTTGCATCAACAAGACCATAGATGAACATTTAATTTTTTGCTCATAAGTTTCTACTAGGCAGTTTATTTTGCTTGTTAATATGTTATAACCTATACATGCATACTCTATGCACCATTTTGAGTCTACTGCATATTTTGTCTTATTGTCCAGGGTGATGTTGAATTATAACAGATAGTGATCTCACAAAGCGTTTTTGGCTGTAACTAATTTGTTTATGGTTTGTGTGTTTTTGCTGGTTGCAAACTTGCAGTGAATTCTCTGATATTTTTGACTTGGATCATTTCAAGAAGACTCTTGCAGAGGATGTGCACATAGTTTCTTCTCTTCCATCAACACATCTTATGTCGAGGCCCGTGGAGGAGAAGCGAACTCCTCTTCATGTTGATGCCCAATGGATACGCAGGAGATACCTTAAGAGAGTAAGCTCAATTGCCACTTCTTTTATTTTTTTTCCCCTATGTCCGTGTGCTTCTCTTTCATTTTTAGTCTACGCCATTTGTGAGTGTTGAATGCTGGACATGATTTTATTTGAGAATTTAGCATGTTTTTGTTCCCTGTTAAATTGCAGCTTAAAAAGGAAGGTGTTTTACTTTTGCGTGGACTAGACTCCAGGCTCTCAAAAGATCTTCCCTCAGACCTTCAGAAGCTTAGATGCAAGGTACATTATACACAGTTACACCAATCTTAGAATATAATTTGTATTTCCGTTGGCATTCTTCTAAATTTGGCTCTTTATTCACTATTTTAGGTGGCCTTCCATGCCTTGAGATTCTCAGCCCCAATTTTGGAACTTGGAAACAAGCTTACAGATAGGATGCGAAGTAAGGGTGCCTATATTGCTCTTCATTTGCGGATGGAGAAAGATGTTTGGGTGCGAACTGGTTGCCTACCTGGTTTAAGCCATACATTTGATGAGATCATAAACAATGAGAGGAAAATGCATCCAGAGCTTCTCACTGGAAGATC
Source organism: Houttuynia cordata (assembly GCA_039654745.1). NCBI lineage: Eukaryota > Viridiplantae > Streptophyta > Magnoliopsida > Piperales > Saururaceae > Houttuynia > Houttuynia cordata. The sequence continues at coordinate 68,351,513 of CM077502.1, forward strand.
TAATATGACCTACCATGAGCGTAAACTGGCTGGTCTCTGCCCTTTGAATGCCTTTGAAGTTGCAAGGTCCATTCTTGATACTATTTCTAATGTCTATAATGTCCAAAGTTTTTTTGCATCGTCCCCACTAATCTCCTGAATGATTATTAGGCTGCTCAAAGCCCTTGGAGTTCCGAGAAATGTGAAAATATATTGGGCAGGTGGTATCCCTTTTGGAGGTCCTGAAGCCCTTCTGCCTTTGACAAAAGAATTTCCCCATTTTTATAACAAAGAGAACCTATCTTTAACTGGTGAATTGGAACCATTTGCCGGCAAAGCTTCCCTGCTTGCTGCCATTGACTATATTGTTTCCGAGAAAAGCGATGTTTTCATGCCCTCCCACGGTGGGAACATGGGCCATGCCATCCAGGTATTGCCTTTTAATTATTAAAGTTCTCATGTTTCTTTATAACCACTTGTCTAGCAAAAAAAAATCTATGAGCATTCTAATTAACTGCCTCAGTTTAAGCATAAGTGCTACTTCTTGTTCATGCTAAAACAGTACAAGGATGAACAATATATTCAAATGCATAATTACAACGCAAGGGTTGTATAAAACAATATATTAATTAACTGCCTCCACACTTAGCTGAACTAAGAATAATTCAGGATAAGTATCGGATTGTATAAAAAAACAGAAAGAGATTATGGGTTTAGCATATCAATTTCCTAAAAGAAAAGATCTGACTTTTATTATGGTAAAAGATTGTTGAAGCAACCTGCTTTTCTCAGCTAATGTTGGACAGCCATTACATAGTTTCTGCCACAAAATTCTGAAATGAAATCCACAGTCAATGCTGATGATGACAATTCTTACTCTTGCAGGGCCACAGAGCATATGCTGGACATAAGAAACACATTACACCCAACAAAAGAGAGATGCTTCCCTATTTCCTTAACACATCACTTCCAGAGTTGGAATTTAACAGAATAGTGAGAGAGTTGCACCTAGGTTCTTTAGGACAGCCAGAGATCAGGGCGAATAAGCCTGGAAGAGATATCATAGCTTACCCTGTTCCAGAATGTATGTGCAATGGCTCCGATGCAGAGACGAGGTAGAGAGGCTTCTATAAAAAATTACATTGCTCTCATGGGCACAAATTGTTGCTGTTGGACTTTTACGTCTGAAATTTTGGAGATACCATCCTTTGAAGTTTGCCCTTCTATTACCTGGAAGCTAAGCATCTTTGATGTCCCTACGGCTCGCGGCGCCAAAAATTTTGATGGGGTTAATTTACGTATATAATTAGAATTTACTTGTCATACACATACATATGTGCATATCAAATTGTCAGAGAGGATGTGCTAGATTCAGTTGATTCTTTTGCTTACATTATTGATTCTTTCTCAGATGACAATTGTAGGGAACAATACAATGTTTTTTTGTTATATTTATATATGTATAGAGATCGATTACAAAGATATGACAAAATTGTTTCATTATTATTATTTAATATATCTGCAAGCGAAAGCCTTCATATTTTCCTTCTGTCTGCATGATTCTGCTATCACATAATAAGGGAATGAGTATGAAATTACAAGTGGATAATAGTGGTAACTTATTACAGCTTTTCGAATGTGATAATCAACGGTTTAAGCAACTTTTGGACCTTGTCTTTTTAAGAAAAATAACTATTTTGATGAATGCATTATAATGTCCGATTTGGTAAGGTTTGCAATATCGATTTCATAGAGCAACAGGGTGATAGGATATAACTATGTAACCATTAGCCATGAAATATTTTACAGGTTCAAGTGTGGGATATTGCATAGTGCTTAAAACTTTAAACGAAATTGATCATAAACTTCTAGATCATTCTCATCATGTACTTGCAAAATTTCCACGTTGTGGGAAAACGATTCAAAAGATGCAGCTAAACTCAGCATTGGATTTTCAGTCCATAAACTTCTAGATCCATTAAGCTCTATGGCCTTGGTTGGTTACACATGGACCACATAATGGACATATACCCTTTCCCAGAGAGAGGGCTGCACCAAAAACCCGGACCCGACCCAACCCGGATGGAACCGACCCGACATTGACCCCGGTCAGGTCCATCTTGGTAGGGTCGGTTCCAAGGTTTTAAAACCCGGGTTTTATCTGGGGTCGGGTCAGGTTTTGCTTTAAAATACCCAAGAAACGACCCGACCCGAAATATACCATTTAAATAACTTATTTTTAAATATATATAATTTATTATTATTATAATAATATAAATTATTTAATTAAAGATTTTTATAATTATATTAATTATTTTATTAAAATCTCGGGTTTCATCTTGGGTTCTCGGGTAGAGTAGGGTATTGTGGTTTATCTCGGGTCGGGGTCGGGTTTAACTTTATGGGTTTTATCTCGGGTCCGGGTCGGGTTTTAATTTTTCGGGTCCTATCTCGGGTAGGGTCGGGTTTAGCAAAACGACCCGTGATGCAGCCCTAGCCAGAGATGGGTATATCAAAGGGCTCCTCCTCGTTTGTACACGTGTTGCAAGACTATTAGGTGCCCTTATTTCCTTTGCCACACTAAACCCAGTTTCTAGTTCGTACTTGCTACTTGGTTTAGCTTGCTGGCACTGTGTCAGCAGGATAAACCAACTCGGAACATGGTCGGAGTTGCTGGACTCTGTTGCTCCTCTGCCTTCACTTGTTGCAGGTAATTCTTCAATCTCTTCACTCTCAAAACTTCATGTTGCTTTAAACAGGTCCAAGTTTCCAACTCCCTTTTTGTCTACATAGAATAATTCAGGACTTTTTTGTTTGAACACTTGTTGGCCATCTCCATAGAACTTTTCAATTGACAAATCATGGCATTCTGAGGAGAAACTGTTCAATTTATCGAAAACAATGATAATTAGCACGTGGGCTTGAGTTATTTTAGGATAAAAGATTCAAATTAAGTTTTTGTTAAATTTTAGAATGTCTTCAGGGAGATTTCTTGTCAAACCTGTGGAGTTTTTGCCCTCAATGCTATCTCCCCTCAATGCTATCTCATAGGAGAAGTGTGAGTGTTAGAGCGGAGGTGAATTTTGTAAATGCTGAAGAGGCAAAGAAGCTTGTAACAGAGGAGGGATTTACTGTCTTGGACGTGCGGGACAAAACCCAATTCAAGAGAGCACATATAAAGTCATGCTACCATGTGCCTCTCTTCATTGAAAACACGGACAATGACCTCGGTATGCCTCAGGATGTTGTGCCTTTCATTTTCTGTAATTGCTGTTGTTATAAACACTTCATAGTTTTAAGGGATTTCTTGGGTTGATTTATAGGCACAATTGTATTACGGACCGTTCATACCAACTTCTCTGGACTCTTCTTTGGTCTTCCATTCACCAAACAAACCCTGATTTTGTTACATCTGTGAAAGAGAAGTTCTCTCCTGAGAGTAAGCTGTTAGTTGTCTGTCAGGAAGGATTAAGGTAAGAAAATAAATCGTGTTTGTGACATTTTTCTTTCTATACATAAGTTTCTAGCTGAAATGCTGAGTGGTTTATAGCCTTCTAATGTCCTATTATATAGACTCTTTTTGGTACAATCCTATCATATATAGACTTGGAGTAATGAGATTAGTCAGAGATAAGTTAGCTTTAATGTACAGATGTGTTGAACAAATTTCCAATCAAGGGCAGTTTGTAGTTGAACTGAATTGTTCAGAAATGTTTACATCTCCACTACAAAGAGGATAAATAAGTCCGTTGTAAGTACAGAGAGGTTGGTGGCCACAGAAGATAATGTATCTTTCATATATTATAATAAATCATTTTTGCTTTTTTCAATAGCCAATTTTGAGTAAAGTGAACTTGGTGGTACTAACTAAAATGTAGTGTTAGATGTATGTAAATTTTGTCATGCTCATGTAAATTTACTGGAATCTAAGACCTTAAGCAGAAAAGATGGATCTAATTTTTATTTCTTCTGAGAATTTCTCACTCGCTTTGTTTTCATCTGCTAAGATCAACTGCTGCTGCTAATAAGCTAGAAAAAGAAGGTTTCCCGAATATATCATGTGTTACTTCAGGACTTCAATCAGTAAAACCAGGTAGCTTTCCGGACGTTGAATATGGCATATGTTATAATCAGTGTCTCATTTATTTGAAAATAAGCGCATCAATCATACATAATTTGCAGGCACATTTGAATCTGAAGGCTCTGCTGAACTCCAAAATGCTGGCAAGGCAGGCCTTGTGACTATTCAAGGCAAGATCTCAGCAGTGCTGGGAACAGTTCTCATTTGTAAGTCTTCAGTTGAAATTGGTTATTTTCTCCAGCATGTATTTCTAAGCAAAAAACTGTTAATCACTTATCCAACTGAATGGTCCACAGTAGAAATTGGTTTCCAAAAACTAGCGGAAGGCATTATATTCACTAAACATGTATTCTGTTGCTAGTATCTCTTTCTTGGACATACTGAAGTTTTTTTAGCATAAAAAATACTGATAAGTTTAAGTACTCTCTAACATTGTTCCTTGGACAGGTGCATATCTTTTCATCACCTTTTTCCCTAACCAAGCAGAGAAGCTACTCGAAATGAGCCCAGTAAGCTAGCAGCTAGAGTTGCAGAGCTCTCTAGCTTTCTCTCTCTAAGTTGAGCTTTTAGTGGCAAAATGGTGCATTGTTGCTGCATATTAAACTCTAATGGCTTGAAAGAACACACTATCTGCTTAAGAGAAAAACTTGCTGATTTACTGCCACCACGTATTAGAAGAAGCTCTGCTAAAATTGTCCACTATACATATTCCATTTGATATCAAATTGCGTTAAAGGTAAATTCATTGTCTGCTCCTGATCACTGCCTACTTTTTGGGACCTGTAACTTGCTATTTGTGTCAATGTGTGAAACTGTTGCTGTCAAGATATTAAGAAAAACTGGGGAACTTTTTGTCATCTTTCATTTATATATATGGTTCTTTTGCACAGGTTATGTAGTTCAAATTTAGATCAAGATATTAAAGGTTATCAAGTTAGCTATGTAACTCTAGGATGAGCCTATGTAACATCCCACTTTGAGGGCAAATGATGAAGTTAATGTACCATAGAATTTTCAGAGATTCGTGCAATTTGGCATTGTCAATTTGTTTCCTGAAGTAATTATAAGAAGCATGGAAAAACCATATTACGTGTTAATCCTTTCCTTTTCCGTGAACCCATTAGAATCAATATAACCCAATCGTGAATTAACAAAGTAGAGGTAATATTAAGGCGAAACAAAGGATTTTTCTGTTGAAAAGTTTAGTGCACCTTCACGCTTTTTAGAATGTTACAACCTTTTTAATTAAGGCGATCATTGGATTAACAATATCAATTGGGGGGGGGGGGGGGGATCACTGGTTAGAGGGAAAAGAGAAAGATGAAAACTATAAGTGACAAGAAGATTTCAGGGTCTGTTTGGTGAGAGAGAAAAAGAAAAAAAAGTCGAATGAGAAAAAAAAAACGAGGGGGAGCCGGACGTTTCTCTCGTTTTCTTTCTAGTTGAGAAAGAAAAAAGTATAACGGAAATTTTTGTGTGGTCCCTGTGAGAGAGAAAAATAGTTTTTAGCCGTCGAACTTTTCTATCCATCCAAACACTCAAAAAAGAAAAAACTTTGACTTTTCTCACTTTTTTTTTCTTTCCTACAACCCTCAAAGTCATCGTAAAGTAAAAATAACTATAATAAACAGTTCTCTTCCAAAATTTGTTACCTCAGTAGTTAAAAATTATCTCTCTGATGAGTATGGGAGCCCGACATTTTCTTGACTTCAATTTTAGGCCTCCACAAAGAAAACCTTTTTAAAAAAAATTTACTCCACTAAAAAACTCCAATATCTTCGAATCCACTATCGTAGTCAAGGTTAATTATTCAGTCACCATCTCCATTGGTGTTAAAAACGGTGACCCATTTCTTCTCCACTCTAACGCAAAAATAAATTTAAGGGAAACTACAATATATCTTTTTAAAATCAACGCATTCTAAATTTAAGAATTAGGTGAATACTATAGGTGGGGAGCATGTATATATAAACTTTAGGTAGGGAGAGATTAATAGTCCTCTAAACCACCGGTATACCACTAATGCTTAAATTTCATTGTCGTGAACCCATAACAAATATCTACAATGACGAAACTAAGGTAAATACTCATCCGACTGCAAAATTATAAATATTAAATTTTGGCTATTACTATTATTAATTTTAAGATTATTTTTATAGAATACTTTTTTAGACTGAAGTCCTACCATATAAGACTACTTATTTTTTAGGAATGGATTTACATATACCCTATTAATATAGGAGAGAGACTCATTGATTTTTCTATTATCTTGATATTTTTTTATTAAATCCCTGCAATATAAAAGATCGATCTCATATAAGGAGCATGAGAACCGTCTTTTGGGTTGTTGGATTTCGATTCGACATTGACTATCACATCAATGGGTAAGTGAGTGTGACCTATTACTCACCCTTATAACCATCAGATCAAGATTCAATAACTACGACTTGAACTGGCCTTATATAAACCAAAAGAGAGCAATTTTATTTAAACTTTTTCCTATATATATATATATATATATAGAGAGAGAGAGAGAGAGAGAGAGAGAGAGAGAGAATGGTTTACATGAGATCGTTCTCATATAAAGAGCATGAGGCCAATCTTTTGTATCGTTAGATTCTGATCCGAGGGTGGGTATCAAATCAATGAGTATGTGAGTGTCAAATTAGTAGGTAGGTGAGTTCTTTGTAGCCGTCAGATCAAGATCCAACAATTAAGACTTAAACTGACTTCATATAAGCTAAATGAGAACTTTCTATATAGACACACACAGGATGGACACAAGGAGGCATCACAAAAATTAACTACTCTTATATCCCATGGAGCATACTAGATTAGACTCTCTAATTCATTCCACAATGGGGGTTAAAATCATCTATGTTTAATGCGGTGGGCCATGGCTAATTTACTAATGCTAGTAGTGTTGCTTGTGCATACATCACGGGCAAGTCCATTATGAAAGAGATGAGCTATGATCTGGTTTACGTCTTTAGAAATGTCCATAAGACATAGGATGTGGAATTTGAAGTGACATGTTAGGTAATGTAGTATATGAAACTCAAAAGTTCATTTATAGCCATAATAATCAACAATTTTATTATTGAGGATGCGTTCAAATTATGTCATTAATCTACTAATACGTGGCATGCCCACAAATTAGGGGATTCCTTACCGACTACGACAACTGTAATGGGATGATGACTGTCCAATTCCAGTTAAAATATACGTTTTTGAAAGGAAATTCAGTGACAACGGTTGGGAAATTTTGTGACAACAATGGTTGAGTATTTTGATCATACAGAACCATGCTGACATTCTATTAGTTAACCATTTTTTTGTTGGAATATTAGCCTTACAATTACTTAATTCTACTATGGCTATGAAAGTAATAAATTAATCCTACTCCAATTAAGATTAACTAAATTAGGAAAGTATTCTAATCCTACTCTAATTAAAAATCATAACATCTTCTTAATGTACAACTCTAGTTGCTCTATCACCTGACCTTATATTGCATATTGACACTTTATCAATGGGTGTTTTTGGATATGGCACCACCTTATTTTCAATACAGATCCAGCTAGCCTTAGACATGATAAAAGAATAATTGTCTTTTTATGTTCCTCTTGTGAAATAGAATTTTTCGCACTTTATTTGGTGTTATTCATCTTATGCTTATTCAATTCTTCAACAATCTTGGTGCTACTATTGCTAATTAATATTGTACGTGTACGTTCCTTGAATTATGTCATATTCTTCTAATACTGTATTCTTTGATGCACTTCTAATGCTAATTTACACCCGTAAGCAATGAATAACTGCATTTAACTGGTATCATCTTTTGCCTAAAGCCTATTAGAATGTTGGAAGTATTTGGTGGCTCAGAAGGAGAAGAACTGAGACAAACAGATTAAATACAGATATGAGGCAAAGCTATCACCCCAGGACAAGACAGCATACAGGTACTAAGCAATCAAACTTCAGATTATTAACGGAAAAGCAATCAAACCTCATATTATTAACGGAAATCAAAACTCAGATTATTCTCATTATTTTCTTCCCCATCATATTAAAAAGTAATCTCTTTTCCTTACAGTGGTTTCTCTTTCAGCCACCAACACAATTATTATATTTTTTTAATAAAAAGCCACCAACACAATTGTGAAGGACCGTGGAAGTGGCACAATTAGCGGACCGTTATCGTCATTACCTTCTTGTTACAATAGTTTGATCAAACAAGAGTGAATTTGAAGTTTTGAACCAAGGAGATCTATTCACTTAAACATACCGGACAAATCATCTCAATCATACTACAAACTATCTCCCACAAAGCTCTTCTTTTCTCTTCGAACCAGGTAGATAAAAGACCCCCCCAGTCATAATGCATCACTGACAACGAACGGTCACAATTATACAAGGTGAGCAACTTAAAAAGAGTAAAAAATTGGTGGCTAAAATGCCAATGTAACCTATTAACATCCCAATAAATTAATCTACAGACATCAGAGTGCACGATATTCTGTGCAGAAGAAAGGTGTGAAACAGAGGCCGTGAAGACTGAGAAAAGGTTTAATATACAACTTCCAAGGATACGCTGCCGCTTTGACTGGACCCTGTCTCACTTCATGCTCTAATCACCTTGTAAACAGTAAAGCTGACGAATATTTCCAGATGCTGCAACACAATAAATTCATTTAATAGCACGACAATGAATCAGGCAAGTAGCAGATATGTCGTCTTTCCCATATGTTGACACATAGTTACAACTTGATCCTCAGCAAAACAACATGAAAATAATTCGGGCAGAAAATTTGATAGGATACAACAATGCTGTTTTTTTTCCCACGTCTAAAACAACGCAACTAAAACTTGTAAAAAAATCTTGCAATAAAACTTCCTATACATACGATTTAAAATATTAGAAAGGAAAACTGAAACGACTATTACCATATAGCCAATCCTTAAAGTAGACATGAAGGGCAGTTGCCAACTCCCTTTTCTTGGTCTCCTCAAGCTGTGCATCCCTCATGGCTTGTTTGAGATCATTTAAAACCTGAAGCTGTAAAGGCAAAAACCATTCATCCATTACATCAAAAACAAAATGTATACACGAGTTCACAGAAAACAGGGCATCAGAGGAAAAGTTCAACTCTAGCATCATGAGCCTGTTTTAGGTGACAGTTAACTATTCCACATAACTGGATACAGACCTATCCAGAAATTTTATTACCGTCATAAAAGATTGAACATTTGGCCTATGGTATCATACATGACTCCATGCATGTCAAATATATAAACTGCGCAGGATAATTTTTCTGCGCTCACCCTCTGAGGGCCTCGCACTTTACATTGCACAGTGCCATTTTAAAATCAGGAGGCAGGAGAAATTTTAAAAGCTCCCCTCCCCCATTTTATGTGGCATGCCCCATTTTCATCATCGTCAACACCACATCTCAACTACCTTGGGTCAGTGGGATGAATTTTATTTGATCTTGGACTCTTATCAAAATCAGATAGATGGTACAAAATCCACACAAAGAAAACCTAGCAAGATATTACAGCGGATGCTCTCCCTGAAGCAACCCTCTAAAGAGAGGAGATATAGATTCAACATCATTATCTGCATTATAAGACTTTCCTATTATGTGGATAGGCTTCATGAGATAATGATTGTACAATAAATATCAATATGGTCATCTTCCATCGCAAAGCTGGTAACTACCAGTCTGCTTTTACATGGAAGCATGACAAAATGAGAAGAAAACAAAAGTGCCTAGGAGATTGGACATCTAAAAATTTGCCTAGGTGACTAAAATTTTGACCCTATGGACGCCAGCTATTTCGATAATCGAGAAAATCCATTCTACTTTCAGGGTAAGTGACAAAAGTGAAAGAGTTGTGAAAATACTAAAAGCCATCCATTCACATAATGAAAACATAAAGTTCTTTCTTTCTTTTCTTGTTTAAAAGATAAACATATAGATAAGAACAATAATTTAAATCTGCATTTCTTGAATTATACTTTGAAGAATCAAACAGCCAAAGGTCTAAATGGAAGAAATCAGAAAAGTAACAGCATGTATAAAGATAGTTAATAAGTCAGCAGTTTTATGAACTACCAGTCTCCCCAATGGCGGACATACATTTTTCATCTGGGATGTCTTGTAAGCCTCGGGCAATACAAAAGGATTTTGTGTTGTCAGCCCAGGTGATTCAACTCCAAACCAATTAGGAATCTGCATACATACATGCAAATAATAGTAAGATAAGATATATTTTTACAAGGACCATCATGTTTGGCACATACTTCAGAAAGAACTTAGGCCATTAAAAATTTAAAGAATCTAAAGGGAAGCAAATAAGAAAGATGGACAAATACATCTGCGATGAACAGCAATAAAATGTGAACCTACTATAAAATTCATAAATTGATCATGGTCAACACACGTAGCAGACTCGGCTTGTACATCAGAAACACCAGCTGGATGGGATAACGAATCATGAGGGTCAACCATTCCCAGTGTTATGGGTTGATCCCATCGGTTAAAACCAGCATCTACACCAACTTGGGCCATGTGCTCTTCCAATTGAGGATAAAACGTGTTATATGGTGCCACCTGTTGAAAAAAAAATGAGGTTCCACACATTTAGTCATAGACCAATACTGTGAATTCAAATAACAGGAAAAAGACATATATAGACATATCAAGAAAATTGTTAAGTCACCTTCTCCTTCATATATTTCCAAAGTTTAAGTAGGAAATCTAAAAGAAAATAGTAGATTTTCTAACCTGCAGTTTATGGTTGTCTCCAATGATAAGCGGTTGCTGGTTGACCCCCAAATAGAACACACATTCACGACAATTAGCAATGCAGATTCGCTTTGTGGCTGAAATCACATGTACCCTTTCACAGTGCTCCACTCTTGCTGACTGCAGAAACAAATATAAAGTAGACATTTGATGCAGGAAGAGGCCACTCCATAATGGTTTAAATTACACTATATATGAACAAAATGTCCACAAAACATCAAATTCATAATAATAATCATGATCAAATAGCGCCTTGTCTCAACAACTTGAGGTCGGCGGCATGGTTCTTACACTTCCATCCTAGCCTGCTTAGTGCAAACTGTTCTGTAAGAGATAGAAAAACCATATCCTTTCTTATTAACTCCATTCAAGTTCTCTTAGGTCTCCTCTCCCTCTTTAGGCATAAAAATGTATGCATCCCTTCCAATCTTCTTATTGGGGCATCCATTGGTCTTCATTGTATATGCCCATACCAATGGAACCTACACTCCCTAAGCTTTTCCCCAAAAGGTTCTGCCGCTAAGTCCCAACAAAATGTTCATTACTAATCCATATCTCCAAGTCAACCCACATATCCACCTTAGCATTCTCATCTGGGCTACGATTAATTTTATACATGACCACATCAGGATCCACCTTAACAACCTTTTTACTTGGAAAAAACCGATATATCAAATTTAACAAAGCATAAAATATTCACATACCTTTCCAACAACTCCAAGAACAATAGTCATATCCGAGCATCCGTAAATAGTAGCATATCTTAAAGGTGCTAGAATGTAAATGACTGAGTCATGACAATTTATAACCTGAAATAAAAATGAAATTCTCAGTACTATTATTTAGTTTATTTGATGGAAGTGATACAACTAAAACTATGGAAAAGATGATTTTAAACGTGATTTCCATCTTAGTTTCGTTACTGATCTCCGTCAGCTAAAAGCAAGCTCTTCACGAAATCTAGGAAAGATTGGTAAAGTAAATGTCAAGCAGCCTTTATAAACATCTAAAGGGTTTTACTTCACAGGAGGCGGACTATCTCCAAGCACAAGCCTTTAACTCGTCCACGTTAAGACTAAAAAACGAACTACATATTCAAGACTGGATCACTTCTGTTAATGCCTACCATAGAACAACAAGACCTCATCCCCAGCATAACTAGATTGCTGCTGCTCCTCAAAATTTCTTGTTGACCTCCTGCAGGCTCGAGCTTCCTTCCCTTGCAAGTTCTTGCCAATGGGAGGATGAGGAGGAAACCATGATGAGCTCCAGCGCACCCATGTGTCCAATGGACTTTAACTTCTGTATACCAAGCCTAGCACTATAGTTATTTCTTATACACTTCACACCATACTTGGCAAGTAAGACCTTTTAACCGGTTTGTTGCACATGCTAAGCTGGATGTAACATAGCTTGCATCTTCATTTACTAAAAAACAAGCAGTGTTCAACTTATTAACTGCTGTCAAGAACATACAAGCATACAGCAGTTGAAATTTGGCAATTTAGTGACAAGCTTTCAATAATAGAAATAGGAAATCACGGATGATATAACGAGATAGGTTCTTGACACTTCACAGCTATATCATTTCAGCACACATATGCTCAGCATAAAAAAACGATTAAGTATGTCAAGAAATAGTGGCATTAAAAATAATACATCTCAGTGATCCACAAACCCCATGCTCTACACTCAATGGTGTCATTTAAATTGGAGCATCTAAATGATTCACAAACCCACACTTTACACCTAAACCAGTCCAACCTTTAATGCAAGGGCAAGAGGGTTCGAAGTTATTACCTTAACGGAATTTCCATTTATGTTGCTTGCATGCTTTACCAAGGAGGACTTGGAGATTCCTTCCACAACTGTGGCTTGATTCTTATTTTGGTTCTTTGACTGGACAAGGCATGCATCAGCCATGGTAACATCCGCATCAAAGGCAGCCGATGGACCATTTTCTTTGACAGAAAATTTATCTGCAGTATGCTCCAGGGAGGCAATAATATTTTGTAGGAGCCAGTCATGCACCTGTGCAGCAGGAACAGGAACAGCGGGCATGTCTGGATCAGAATTTGCAAAGAAGGGTGCAGCTTGACTCAAAGAAACTCCTTCAGACCCCTTGTCACCATACTGAATAAGAAGCCCTAGATGCTCAAAGCTTTCTACTGTCAAAACCTACATGCAGCAGACAACACTGTCATGTATCCCAATCCATTTCCTCAAGATTTAAAGATATAAAAGAGAGAAATTAGCAATTAATACTTGGAAACCATGACCAAGAATATTAAAAAAGAAGAAAACTACATATGCCAGTTCTTTATAAGCTAACATTCACACTAACTCTTTAAGCGGCAGCCTCTAACATATATGGCAGATTATGTGATTGCGACGTAGAAAATTATATTTACTGTTAGATTATTTAATGACAAGATCGAAACACAACCATAGCATTTTTACAAACGCAAAAGACACATCTAATAAATTTAGGAATAGATATATAAAAAATATTACCAAACAAGACCTCATAAAAATTATGACATGCATGACATTTGTGATTAGGAAAGCAGCAAACGTAAAAATAACAAGTACTACAAACCAGAGACTCTTCTCCCTCGCCTTCTGTAGGTTCAGCCAAGAGAGCAAGTATGTTACCCAGATGTTTTTGCAAATATGATAGCTGATGAGCCTCTTCATCAGCTTGTGATGGCATAAACCGGCGGCTATTGCCCCGGGCAAGCTGCAAACACCAATTAAATCAGTAAAAAACACCAATATAAATCATCCTACAAAGACCGACAATACAAGAAATTCCACAGTAACATTGTTTGGTCTAATGCCAGATCACCAGTTATTGGCTTTTAAGTGCCCCCATACGGCTCTCACAGTTCTAACCAGTAAATAAAAAAAATGTAATTCGTCTCTGTAGAATATGACATCTATAAGTTCCACAGCTTCACCCAATGCTACAAGCACCGCAAACACTATATCAAATTTTCTGATGAAAATTTTTCGTAACCTACTACTACCTTCCCATGCATTGTGAGTGATGAGTTAAATTTAAATTCACATGTTATCCTTCATGTCTAGTTTCAACACAGGAAAAAACGATCCCACATCAATAGAAGGATTCCCTTCGTGCTCCCTACCTGGTTATGTCCAGCTCTGCATCCCTTTCAAAAATTGAAAAATGGCAAAAAAGGAACCCTCTAGGCTTTAACTAGTATTCATCAGATCTCATGTTAATCATAATCATAATCAAGTACTCTCCGTCCGGAATTAGTAGTAACATCTAGTTTTCCAAAATGAACTGGTTTTAGTTCATTTCGGAAAACCAAATTTTATTACTAATTCTGGACGGAGGGAATACCACCTTTTTCAATAATTTGAGGTCGGCCACATGAATTTCTGTTGTGACCCGTAAGGATCACAAGTACTGGAATCTGCAAAGAGGAGAAGAAGAGATTTGAGAGGGAAGGAATAGTTCTTAATTTTTGCCTACCCAGAAGGAGGAAGACGTCCTTATAAGGAAGGAGAGGCGCATCTTCCAAGACTGATTACAAGATGTGACTTTTCATATTCCTAGACTGACTCTTCATCTTCCTAGACTGATTACAACATTCCTGACCTTTCATATTCCTAGACTGACTCTTCATCTTCCTGGACTGATTACAACATTCCACCACGCTCCGCTGCAGCCTTGTCCTCAAGGCGTCCATGATGGAAATCGTGCCAGAAAGTCATCCTCGAGGAGCCAGGTTGCATCTTCTAATGGCTGACCCTGCCAAGCGACTAACACCTCCGTCACAATGCAGCCCGAACGACGAACACGGCGGCGATCGATAATAAATGCAGGGGATGGAACTTCCGAAGCCGCTGGTTCAATGAGTGGAACAGGTGCAACGTTAGCCACAGAAAGGGGATTACCCATAAACTGACGGAGACGAGACACATGGAACACCGGATGTACCAAGGAGCCCGGTGGCAAAGCAAGACAATACGCCACCGGCCCAATGCGCTCAATCACTTCATAAGGTCCATGATAACAATGGGCCAGTTTGCTGTTGTCAATAGAAGCTAAGGAAGTTTGGCGCAAGGGCATAAGGGACACATAGACCAGTGAGCCCACCTGAAATACGCAATCAGTATGGTGGCGATCATAAACCTGTTTCATACGATTCTGAGCCGATTGTAAGTTGCGCCGAAGTTGCTGCAACACCTCATCACGAGTTTGAAGCATATAATCCACTTCAGCAATAGCTGAACGATGGGGAACATAAGAAAAGACCGTCGGCGGAGGACGACTGTACACAACCTCGAAGGGAGTAAAGCCCGCACGAGTATGGTAGGCGGTGTTGTAGGACCACTCAGCCCACGGTAGGAGCTGAAGCCAACGGCGGGGTTGATCGCCCACGAAACACCTCAAATACTGCTCTAAACAGCGATTCACCACCTCCGTTTGCCCATCTGTCTGTGGATGGTAGGCTGTACTCATATGTAATTGCGTACCTTGGAGAGCAAAGAATTCACGCCAGAAATTAAACAAGAAGACACGGTCGCGGTCGGACACAATGGTCTTGGGCATACCATGGAGCTTAGCGACCTCGCGCACATAGACCTCCGCAACCGTACAAGCCGTAAAAGGATGGCTCAAGGCACAAAAGTGAGCATATTTCGATAGCCAGTCAACAACTACCAAGATGACAGATTTGCCCTGAACGAGTGGTAAAGCTTCAATGAAATCCATAGAAACATTCTCCCAAATATTAGCCGGAATAGGTAATGGCTGAAGAAGGCCGGCAGGAGACGTGGTCATGGACTTGGAACGTTGGCAAATATCACAAGTGGATACATAATCCTGCACGGCACGACGTAGCCCTTTCCACAGAAAACTTTGGCTCACCCTCTTATATGTGCGAAATGATCCCTCATGGCCTGCACTGGGTGTGTCATGGAAATGTGAAATGATGCGTCGACGCAAGTCAGCATAATTGGGCACCCACAAGCGATCCTTCCAAAACAACAGGTTATGCCGCCACACATAGGGGGGTTCAGCGGCTGGTTGAGCTTGGATACGACGGACCAACTCCTTGGTGGGCGGGTCCTCCGCGTATGCTTGTTGAAGGTCCGGAATGAACGGACAAGTGGGGCCGGATAAGACCATACAAGAGTCTGGCATGGGCCGTCGAGAGAGTGCATCTGCAACAGTGTTCTCGGCTCCTTTCTTATAAATAATCTCATAATCATAACCCAACAGCTTGCAGACCCATCGTTGCTGGGCCGGAGTAGACACCCTTTGCTCTAAGAAATATTTCAGAGGTTGATGGTCGGTCCGTATGGTAAACCGCCGGCCCAATAGATATGGGCGCCATTTGGTCACACCATGAATAATGGCTAACATCTCCCGTTCATAGGCCGATAAGGAAAGAGTGCGGCCCGACAAAGCTTTGCTCAGAAAGGCAATTGGACGGTCCTGTTGCAAGAGGACGGCCCCAAGACCAGTACCAGAAGCATCAGTCTCCACCACAAACGGAAGATTGAAGTTAGGAAGTCCCAATACTGGCGCATGGGCCATAGCCTGTTTGAGTCGGTCGAAGGCCATTTGTGCCTCATTGGTCCAGTTGAAGGCACCCTTCTTTAACAAAGCCGTGAGTGGTGCTGCAATAGTTCCATAGTGACTAATAAAACGGCGATAATAGCCCGTCAGCCCTAAGAAGCCGCGCAACGCCTTGACGCACTTGGGAGCCGGCCAGGATAACATGGTGGCTACTTTGGAAGGGTCTGTGGCGACACCGTCACATGAGATGATATGACCAAGGTATTCCATCTGAGAACTGCCAAACGAACACTTCGAACGTTTTAGAAATAAAGAATTAGCTCTTAGGAGCGAGAAGACCGACCTGAGGTGACCCAAATGCTCCTCCCAAGTTCTGCTGTAGATAAGAATGTCGTCGAAGAATACCAATACAAACTGTCGGAGAAATGGCCGAAAAATGTCATTCATCAAACTCTGGAAAGTGGCGGGGGCATTGGTCAGCCCAAATGGCATTACCAAAAATTCGAAGTGGCCATCATGGGTCCGGAACGCAGTTTTGTGCGCATCCGAAACCTGCATCCTGATTTGGTGATACCGAGAACGCAAGTCAAGCTTGCTAAAGACCCGTGCGCTTGCTAATTCGTCAAGCAATTCTTCAATCACCGGAATGGGGTATTTGTCTTTGACGGTAATAGCATTCAGGGCGCGATAATCCACGCAGAAGTGCCAGGTGCCGTCTTTCTTACGCACAAGCAAAACTGGTGAAGAAAAGGAACTGTTGCTGGGACGAATAATACCTGTGGTCAGCATATCTCCCACCAGCCGCTTGATCTCAGCCTTCTGAATGTGGGGGTAGCGGTATGGCCGGATGTTCGTCGGCTGAGCCCCTGGAACCAGAGGAATGTGATGGTCATGGGCCCGCTGGGGAGGAAGGCCGGTGGGCTCAGAGAAGATATCCGCATGTTCCTCCAGGAGTATACGCATGTCCGGAGGAAGTTCCCCTTGCTCCACATCCCCCATTGATCGCTGTTGTAGAAACATACCTTGAGGTGTGAACCGTCTGAAGGAGTCTACGGCCTGGGCTGAGTGAAGGGTGCCGGGCTGGGTTCCCCGTATACGGACCCTTTTCCCTTTGACGTCAAAGTCCATGGTTAGCTCGCGGAAGTTCCACATTACATCGCCCAATTCTTGGAGCCATTGCACGCCTAACACCACATCCGCTCCTTTGGTTGGAAGGAGAAACAGGTCGGTGGTAAAGGTATGCTCTTGAATGGTGAGGGAGGCTTGAGCACACACACCCGAGCTTCGAAGATGTTTGCCATCGCCAATAAGGACATCAAATGGGGTGGCGTCAGAAACATAGCAACCCAGTCGATGAGCCACCCTGTCATTAATGAAATTATGTGTCGAACCACTGTCAATCAGAATTGCCACTGGCTGTCGTTTTAACATGCCTTGCACACGCATGGTGCGTGGAGTAAAAGTGCCGGAATACGCGTGCACTGAGATCTCTGGCTGGAATGGGTCACATACAGGGTGAAGTCCTCAGCCGGAGCAGGTTCCTCTTCCTCAACCTCCTCAATAAGTAAGCTGCCCCGAGCCGCACATTGATGGCCCTGGACATACTTTTCATCGCAGTTGAAACATAGGCCCTTGGCCCTCCGATCTGCCATTTGAGCTTGGGTTAAGCGGCGAATAGGAGTGGGAATGGAGCCTGACAAGGGGGTCCGGTTGGGACTGGCGCTGACAACAGGAGCCGCTGACGATGAGGGTTGACTAAGTGGCCGTGGGGTCCAGGCCCCTCGCCCTCCGCGCTTCTGACGACCCAATTTCTCTTCCTCAATTCGGGCATGCCGCACCACATCCCGCATTGTGTGGCAAGGAAAATGGCGCATTTCATCCGCTATCTCAGGGTTCAATCCGCGCTTGAATGTATCGACTAATGCCGCCACCGGCCAGTCCGGTAACCTGTTAGCAATTTTCATGAATTCCGAGTAATATGCTCTTACCGAAGTTGTTTGTTTCAAGGTGGACAGCATCTCATTGAAGTCTTGGAACTCGTTCGGTCCGAATTGAATACACAGTTCGTCAGAGAAAGATACCCATGTGGGAAAGCGGATCTCCTTTTCGAACGCTTGATACCATATGGAGGCATCACCATCCAGGTGGAACGCTGCCACTCGTAAGCGTTCCTCATCCGAGTAGGTGCCTTGGTAGGAGAAAAATTTGTCAGCTTTATAGAGCCATTCAACAGGGTCGTCTTCTCCATTGTACTGAGGAAACTGCAAGCGAGCCAATCGGGGCTCGGCGCTGTTCCGTTGGCCTCCGCGAGGCATCTGTGGTTCGTCCCAAGCATCGTCCAACTCGTCATGCAAGGCCCGGTCACAGTTGTTCATTGTAGCATTTCGTCGAACACCTTGCGTATCCCTTGTGGTGGCGCTCTGGCGCCCTCCGTCGGCGTTGGAGTTGAGTGAGCCCAACTGAAACCCATAAGGTAGGGACTGTCCGCTGGCCTTGCCGAGCAGAGAGGCTCCCACGCCAGGGAATCCATCTTGGCGGCTGGAGCTGCCCATCTCTCGTGGTGTTGGAGTCACGGCGGTTGATTTGAGCGGCTGAGAAGGAGCCTGAGCAAGCTTAATCTCCCGGAGCTCCTTTTGAATCTCCGTTAGGACGGACAGCAAGGCAGCCTGGGTAGGATCGGGATTAGCTTTTGGGCTCGTAGGATCCTTGGCGATCTCCGGCTCCGGTGGAGCTTCTTGAGTCATTGTGGGTGGCTTGCGAGGAGGCATGAATTCCCGTGGATCAACGCTCCAATACCAATGTTGTGACCCGTAAGGATCACAAGTACTGGAATCCGCAAAGAGGAGAAGAAGAGATTTGAGAGGGAAGGAATAGTTTTTAATTTTTGCCTACCCAGAAGGAGGAAGACGTCCTCCTTATAAGGAAGGAGAGGCGCATCTTCCAAGACTGATTACAAGATGTGACTTTTCATATTCCTAGACTGACTCTTCATCTTCCTAGACTGATTACAACATTCCTGACCTTTCATATTCCTAGACTGACTCTTCATCTTCCTAGACTGACTCTTCATCTTCCTAGACTGATTACAACAATTTCACGCCTCCATTCTAGCAAGTTACAACTCCTAAATTAGTTTTCCTGTCTGACCCGCTGTTACAAGATCAGCTTCAATGTAAAACTAACAAAAACAATGCTTTGATCTGAAAATCATAGAAAAGCACATGAGCTGTAAATAATAGCAATGTTGCAAATTCTCGGAACAATCAATCTACACCGCATGACAATTCATAGAAGAAACTCGCATAAAAATGACTACTTTTAGATCTAAAGA